>JAPMOB010250791.1:0-13877 GCA_029875015.1 Lepomis gibbosus | reverse complement strand
TTTTAACAAAAGCTTTCAAAAAGAGATGGATACATTCTGATTCTGACCTGTCCCCAGCGTCCCCAGTGTAAGTGACACCTAGGCTATCCGTCAATAATATGTCCCGCCCCATCCATGCTGTGATTGGTCGGTTCACGCCAAGCTACATTCACGAGCTACATTCAGCTCACGTCTGCTTGAAAGGTACCCGAGCTTCTCTTGTCCCTCGTCTCTCTCCGCCAACGGACAGAGTTTAGCAGGCAGGCGAGAACGGGAACAGGTGAGCGCCCAGAGAACCTGATATGCAGAGGGCAACCCACCTCCTCACTAGCTGTGTGAGCCAGGGTTTATTCAATCAATACATAGTAACGCATCGCATTTAACGTCCAGTAACATTAACGGCGTTGAAATGATGGGAAAAGTAATTAATTAGATTACTCCGTTACTGAAAAAGTAACGCCATTATACTTAAACGCTGTTACTCCCAACACTGATGATTTAGCTACCAGTTTAAGCTTAAGAGGGTCAAGAGGGTGTGTGCATGCACACACTTGCACACATCAAATCCAGCCTTGCTCCTTTGTCCCCTCCTAACACTCAAAGGCCCCTGTTCCCTATGCCAGTTTGGACTCCCTCAGCGCTCTGAGGGTTTTCTCTCCATGACGCGTGCTAACAATGACTGATGGGTAACAAAGCTTGCTGGAAAATGTCACTTTCTATTCCACTCATGTGTGTAAAAGCTTATGCGGGGGGAGGGGAAAGGGGAGGGAGGGGGGTCAGTGTGGTCAATCGGCATGTAATGTCTACGTCCAAATGGAAAATAATGGAGAAAAAAGGGATCTTTTATGGAATTGCGGGAAAAGGAGGCACATAAATAGCATTTTTTCCATTTGATAATTTGTTGGCAGAGACAACTCATTCTGTCTTTTTCACACTGTAACCAATCTGCGGTCAATACCCAGCTGAGTATGTGTGTGTCCGTCAATCAATCAACCCTACCTCCTGTCATGGCATTAAGCTTAGGAATTCTTTTGGCAACATCTATAAAGCTAGAGGCAATTGGCTTAACAGCACAAGTACAGAAGAATCACTGCCATCAGCTGAGAACAACAAAGTGAAACTACTTTCATGAATTTTCCCTCATCAAAGCTTTTTACTTACCCCAAACTGACCACAGTATAACTGCAGGGTTTTAATAAGGTTGTCGATCAATACCAATGACTCAATTATTACTGCAGGTGTTGGGATTTCTAGTATTGAGGACTCACTTTAGAGTGGAGGCCTTAGCTATGTTTCACCCTTTTCAATAGAAAGTGGTCCCTCTCTCCAAAGGGTCCTGAAATGCCAGAATTGAATAATTCACCTGCTTTTAAAATAAACTGACATGGACAAAGAGACATGGGCATGGGAAGAGGAGGTGCTGATCTTATAGTGAAGTTATAGTTATACTGTAGTTTTGCTGTCATGTTTCTCGTAGTATTACTATGTTTCATGAAATTACTATAGTTATATTATATTGTTTATATAATATTACTTTAATGTTTGTTTAAGATGTATTATAGAACGTTACTATAATTATATACATAATACACAAACTGTACATTTACTATAGATCATCATAGTATTACTGTAGGAATGTTCAATAGTGTGTTCAAAAACTATACTGACACAATAATAACTATCACCATAATCATACTACTTAAAATAATATATTAATACTACAAAAATCTAGATACATACTACTGAAATATTATAGGGCTACTGTAGGTAATTAAATAGCCCTACAGAAAAACAACGGTAATACCACATCTGGTGGAAAAGTACTATAGAACACTAAAGATTTCTTATAATATATTATAGCAATACTATAGTTGATTTTCATAAGGGTGCAGTTGGTTAGCCTACTTTTCACTCTATGTCATATTTCTCTGGTTAGAATATTCTAACAAGTAGAAAATTAAAGGTTAAGGTCTCAGCTATAAATATGTTTATGTACACAAATGTTTTATAAACTTAGGTGATTCGTGATTAAAGTCATGCTGCATGTGCATGCAGTTACTTTCTGGTCCTTTAAAGGTCACAAAAAACACTGTTATAACAAAAATGTTTGCTTTATAAAGCAAAAATGTCATTGTTTCATTTTGCTTGGATGACATCTACGTTATGCTGTCAATGATGCTTAAAGTGCAAATAATGCATTTAACTTGAAGTCAAAATATATACTACTTTTAATGCAAACCTTAAATCATTAGTGGGTGGGGGGGTAGTGGGGATTAGCTCTTGAAACAGGCCTGCAGATGCTTAAGGCCTTTGGTGGTTTGATACATTTTACACTGTACAATATCAACCATGCTGCAGACTCAGACAGTGCAGGCACATGATGCATTAGGACCAGTTTTATTCAAACAAAATACAGAGAAGAAGATGTTTATCCAGCATTGACAGAACCAGACCAGCTCACCCTTCAACAGTTTACCCCACGCAACTCAAACCAAAAATATTTCTCTGATTACTGATAAAAAATTCATACAGTTCTCAACCCCTTGACACAACTCACAGAATTAGCTTGGCGTATTCTGGCTGCTATTGATTCACAAAATGATCTTTTACAGTATGTTTTGTTTTACAAAATCTTTTATAATGTTAACCTAGCAAGACTGCACTTGCAATACAAAAATTATTTTCTGCTCTGTGTAGCCTATGTGATGTAGTGCAAATTCCCACAACCTAATCTAATGATGCTGTTAGACTGTTTACATATTTTTCTGTGTAAAAGTATAGTGTTTTATTATTTGCGGTATTTAAGTCCAACAACATTTATCTTCTCTTTATATCATTTGTCCTCTGTTACAACGAAGGGAAGAATTTAATATATAATATTTTATGGTTTCATAATGGCACCCTCTAGTTTTGTATTAATTTGACAGAATACCATCAGGTACCTCTATACAGATGGAGACCTACACCCCATCCAACCAATAATAAAGCAGTAACGTCAGCCTTCTATTAAAGGCTGCGCATACGATCACATTGAACCAGACAGTAGCCTGCTACATAGCACAAGGCAGAGTTTGAACAACCATTTAGCTTTCCCGCTAAATCTTCATCCTACTGCATGCAGTTTACAAACATGAACAAACGTCTTGACACATTTACCTGGGAAAAGTGCACTGCTAACATCAGTTTGCATGCTAGATTGCTAATCAGTTGCTCAGCTGCAGCACATTAAACCGCATGTTAACGTTCCAGAAAATGTCACTAAGGCTACGTTCAGACTGCAGACCTTTTTTTGCAGCCCGATTTTTTGCCCAGCTCCACAACAGACATAATTAAACATGTGGCTCTCCTTCATCTACCTTCCTTTCATCTTATCAAAAATTCCCTTTCTTACACCTGAAGTCCACCGGATCGCAAGCTCTTTTCTGAGTTATGTGCATGCTATTTGTCCAAGTGGAAACAGTGGGTCGAGAGAGAGAGAAAGATGAAGAGAGGAAGTGAGTTGTGGGGCAGTTGCGTTGTCCAGCACCAGAAGCTGTAATGAAAACAACAGAAAGTGTCATGACGCCACAGACAGGGATGTGACAGGGGGTGTGTTTTGGGTTTTTGAGTTTATTTTTTCCTTTTGAGCGAGTGAGTGGTGCTTGGTGGGTTTTGGTTTCCGTTTGTCTTTATGTTCCTCTGGCTTTCTTTCCATCTCGCTCCTCTCTACCTTTCTCTCTCTCAGGGTGGAGTTGTGGGCTGTGCCTCTGGTGCTTTGGCAAACGTCCCAGCTGCAGGCAATCTGCAATTGGCACACCTGTTTCCCGTGGCTATCAGCTCAGGCTCAACCCAGCTCGGCACAGATATCTTCTTCTTCCCCACCGGCAGCCACGGAGGTTCAGCCTCTAGCAACTTCCACACCTGAGAGGTATGATGGAGACTTTGTTTTTTGTCAACCCTTTTTGATGCAATGTGAACTTGTTTTAGAGCTGTAGCCATGTACTTTTCTTGAGCTGTTTTATTCACCTTCTCTTCTATTTCTGGAAATGTACCTACTCCTCCAAATGGGCTAAGATTGCCTACGTCATCGGTTTGTTATAAGGAGACACGCTGAAGTGGGCCTCGGCTGTCTGGGAGAGGCAATCATCTCCGGCCTCATCCTTTACCCTTTTCTGCGCGGAACTCAGGAAGGTATTTGACCACCCAGTAAATGGTAAATGTGCATCGTCCAGTCTGCTTTCTCTTCGCCAGGGTACACAGAGCATCTCAGAATATTCAACTGAGTTTTGTACGCTGGCGGTGGAGAATGGCTGGAACTCTGAATCTCTACGGCTACGTTCAGACTGCAGACCAATGTGACCCAAATCCGATTTTTTTTTGCCCATATGTGACTTAGATCTGATCTTTTTATGACAGTGTGAACAAGCCAAGTCACATGGAATCTGATCTTTTCCAGTTCGGAATCGGGCCACTTCCATATGTGGTCCAAATCCGATACAGATCGGATCTTTTTAAATGCAACCTCAGCCGAGACACTCAGGTCACATTTGATGCGACTTTGACGTCACTGTAGAGCAGCAGTTCTGCTGTAGACGGAGCCGCAGTGAACAAAAAAGCTCCACAAAAAGCCATTATTAAACATTTGGCTCTCTTCCTTCTCTACCTCACTATCATCTGCTCACAAATTTCCTTTCTTATACCTCTTCTGAGTTACGAGCATGCTACTTGTCTGAGCGGGCATAGTAGGGAGAGAGAGAGACAGAGAGGGAGGGAGTTGTAGGGCAGATGCGTTGTACAGCGCCAGAAACCATAATGAAAAGAACAGAAAGTTGTGAACACTTGTCATAATTCAGGAAAATATAACCCGTGAGAGGACAATGAAAAACGGGAGTCTCCCGTGAGCTAACCGGAGCTAACCTTTGTTGCTCCTTGTTTACTTCTGTAGCCTGCAACAGCATGCTGCGTGTGACATTTGTATTATTCCTCGGCGCATGCGGGTCACTTTCAGGCCACGGACAGTTCACACTGGAGTCTGATATGGGCCACATTTAAACTATAATGTGAACTGTCAAACCAAAAAAATCGGGTCTGGGAAAAAAAATCGCAATTGAGCATTAAGGCCTGCAGTCTAAACGTAGCCTACATGCAGTGTTCATCCAAGGACTGAGTTAGTCTTTAAAATATATTTAGTTTCTTACCCTGAGCCCACCAGTTTAGTCAGATTAATCTCTCTGTCCATCCATATTGATAACCGTCTGCTAGAACATAGGAGGGAGCGGCGACAGTGTCAGGGATTGGATGAGGTCAGGCCTCGCTGTGCTCTCCAACCTGTCACTACCACCGTGGGACGCCGTGAGGAGCCTCCGGAGGGTGAACTCATGCAGCTGGGCCGCCATCAGCTGCATCTGGAGGAGCAACAACACCGTATAGCTGACGGCAGCTGCCTTTATTGCGGGGCCCCGGATCACTTCCTGGTGACCTGCCCCAACCACCAGGTAAACCAGAGGACTCGCTAGAACCTCATTTCCCCTGTCTCCTCCTCCACGCACCCAGCTTCATGCCACCATCGATTTTCAGGGTCAGTCCCATTTGTTCTTAGCCCTTATTGACTCAGGTGCCGATGAGTTTTCTTGACTGTGATGTGGTGGAGCAGCTCAGTATGCCCACTGTTGACCTTGAGGAGGTGTTAGAGGCTAACGCCTTAGATGGCAGGTTGCTTGCCTGTGTCACTTCCCGCACCTGTCCAGTCCGTCTCCAACTGTCTGGAAATCATGTTGAAGAGATTAGCTTCTTTGTTGTCAAAACCCCGTTTGTACCTGTTATTTTGGGGCACCCCTGGCTAGTGAAACACAACCCCCGTATTGATAGGCCCTCTGCTAAAATTACAGGATGGAGCACTCCCTGTCATAATAGCTGTTTGTTTGCCCAGCCCCAGGCTAATCCTGGGTGTTTGTGATTCCAGCATAGACCTGGGCTGCGTACCCTCTGACTACCTTGACCTTCAGGCCGTGTTCAGTAAGGACCAGGCACTTTCACTGCCACCTCAACAACCCTATGATTGCGCTCCAGATAAAAGCTCTATGAGCTTTGGACTAGAGCCACACTCCCCAGTAGCCATCTCTACAGTCTCTCTAGGCCTGAGCATGAGACCACCTCTGGCAGCAGGTATTGTCCGTCCCTCCTCATCTCCTACAGGAGCTGGTTTCTTTTTTGTGGGAAAGAAGGATGGGTCCTGGAGACCGTGAATTGACTTTAGGGGCCTTAATGACATTACTATTAAGAACAAGTATCCATTGCCTCTCATGTCTTCTGCCTTTAACTCTATCCAGGGTTCCACCATCTTCACTAAGCTCGATCTACTCAATGCCTACCATCCTGTGCGCCTCCTGTAGACCTTTTGCTAACCCACTTCCTTGTGCTCAGTTTCTGGAGAACCTGGAGTCATCATCTACTTTGAGAGCTACGCTGTTCATAGGAACCACGCCATCTCAGAACCACTTTCCTGACCACCGCCAGCTCACAAGCTAAATCCGCCTCATCCTTATCTGCCGCTCCAACCCACACCTAAGGAAGAGCCACGTGTACAGTATAAGAATGGTTTTTGTGGAGCTTTTTCGTTCAACACGGATCAGAGTGGCATAGTCACATTATTCCGACCTGAGGCCAATGTGACCCAAATCCGATTATTATTATTATTATTTTTTTTGACGATATGTGACTCAGATCTGATTTTTTTTTTTTTTTTTTTATAAAAGTGTGAAGAGGGCAAGTCACATGGAATCTGATCTTTTCCTTTTACAGATCAGACCTTTTTGATAATACTTTGCACAAATTTACAGAAAAGTTTGAAAAGATGTATAACATAGCACATTCTTCTGTCACCCAATCTGTCAACTCAAGTGGTCCAATGAAATGAACTTTAACTGTTGGCCTCACACCTCATAACCAAATTTGACCAGCAAAGAGTTCATAACAGCTTATAGCATCAAAATGAGATCAGTGGAAGGAATAACTTAAATATATGTGGGCTATATGTTGATTTGTATGAAATCACTTATCAATTAATCAATTATTGTCTATTTGTGAACAGGTTCTTACCTATAGAGAAATGAACTGCTTTCTCAGTTGCTTGGAATACCTGCTATTCTGCATCCTATTCCGCTAGATTATCATCAATCTGGTGTTGTTTGCTTTGTAACGTTCAATTTAGATTTATTGTTACTATTGTTTATTGTTTATTATAACTGATCCTCAGGTACACAGCACCTTCGCAGGTTTCAGTCAACGTAACTTACGTGACCCACAAAATATACAATAATGCATTTTCTGTCCTTTTCATTACGGTTTCTTGCGCTGTACAACGCAACTGCCCAACTCACTAACGTTACACTCCTTTCTCTTTCTCTCTCGCTCTACTGCGTCTTTACGGACAAGTTGCGTAACTCAGAAAAGAGCTTGCTATCCGGTGGATTTCAGGTGTATGAAAGGGAATTTGTGGCCAGATGATAGCAAGGTAGAGAAGAAAAAGGCCATGTGTTTCAATTATGGCTTTTTGTGGAGCTTTTTTGTTCACCACAGCACCCTTTACAGGAAACAAGCTGGTCAAAACAAGTTGCATCAATTCCAACCAGAGTGTATAGACTGAGGTTGCATTTAAGTGAATATTTACTTTTTCACAAATGATCTGTTTTACCCGGTACCTGCCAGGCTGAGTAGGCATTAGTGGCTGAAAATGTTTAATTGACAGACATTAAACACACACTGGGCACACAAATCCCATTAGTGGCGATTTTCTACACAGTAAATTTTGAAGTAAATTAGTCACCCACTAATGAAGTTTCCCAGTTACGTTAAGAACTTTACTCTTGCAGTGTCATTAGGGTGCATCTCAGTATGTGGAAAATATAAATAACAGGCTGCCATTCATCGTATTCCAGTACATTTGAGCTGCACTTTACAAATATGCAGGTCCAACCCTTACATAACTATAATCTAACCTTATTTCTTCACATAATAAGACTGATAGATTTCTCTCTCTCACTGTCTCCCACTCTCTTGCTCACCTTACATTTATGTTTCACAACAACAACATATTGACATGAGCTTGTCATCAATTTCCTTCAGGTGGCTTCTCCAATACAGCACTCTTTCAGTGTTGCATTTGTTTAAATCCTCTGAGCCATTTGATACTGTTACACAGGACAGTAAATAAGAACAAACAATTAAGGTTGATATTACAATTAAGTATGTAAATTGTTATTAGAAGCATTCATTTCAACAGGAATTAAACCGTAAGAATGTTGCTCACTTAGACAAAGATCTTCAAACTCAAGGATTTCTTTGTCAGTCCAAGATGAGTGTGTGTCTGTGATTATTTCACTTTTCAATGTCTAAACATGCATATACACATAATGCTACATTTTGTCAGACACATTACAAAATCCTAATAGGCTTTCAAGACTGTGTTTTTCATTAAAACAAGGGACTGGAGGCACACTGACATTTGCCCCTAGTCAGCCTATTTGAAGGCTGGCATCGCTGGAACAAATATCAACAAAACAGCTTTTGAATTTATTAAATTGAGGTCCCACACAGAAATGCTCATGTTCAACAATCTCATACTTAAGCACTGGGGTCTGTTTTATGATTTTTCTCCTTTGAAGTTTGGAAACTTATTAAACACGGACAATATAAAACTTATAAAAAAAGAACAATTCAAGTAGCTCTTTTCACCTCTTCCGTGACTTGCTCATTTGCAGAGAAAAATATCACTGCTTGATGCTGATTAGGTTTAGCCTTGGGTATGCCTCCATCCAAATTCAGTGAGAATGGATCTACAATCACGGCGTCCTGCTGGGCCCCAGGAAGACATAGATTAATCAGGAAACAATGGATACTCTATATAAGGGGTGTTCAATTAAAAGTTCAAAGATGTCCAGTTAGAGGTAATTTCCCAAAGCAAAAGTCCGGAACATCATAACGACTAACTTGCGTTATCATTCATTGCCATAGCATATATTTGTATCAACATATGTTTTTAGTTAACTGACTATCAAATTAATGTTTCAATGTGCAAGTGTAGTCTCAACCAATTTTATAATAAACACTCAACACATCTTAACAAATGAACAGCTTTAATACCCCTCTTCTTTCATTCCCTTTTTATATAGCTACCACTTCCCTACTTTCTCTTTTTACGTGAATTGTGAGCTCTGGCTTGTCCTGCCAGCTAGGATTGGAGACACATGTACATGTAAGAATCTGTATATTTTTGATTAAAAGCCATGTGAAGTCTCTTTCCACTCGGAATGCACATATTTGATTGGCTGAGCAGCATCACATAAGACAATTGAATCACATGCAATTGGTCTGTGAGTTTTCTATGCCGCTAAACCAGTACAGGAAGTGCTAGAAAAGCTGTGCGGGTCAAAATAGATAATTAGTAATTCCCAATAATAAATTGGCTATAGGTCCAGGTCCAGTTGGGTCCGGATCCAGACCGTGGTCCGACAATTACTGACCTCTGCTCCATATGAATTGCAGGTATCTGCTAGATTGTAGTACGTTTTTATCTGTTCTGTCCATATAAACAGACCCAAGTTTAACATTTTGCTGTGTGTATCTACATGAAGGGAAAGGGGTCTAATGGCGCTTTTCCATTACCATTACCAGCTCAACTCACCTTGACTCGACTCGACTCTATTTGACTCGGTTTGGCCGTGCTCCGTTTTCCATTGCCGATAATACCCAGAGATAGTACCCCTCAATGTAGCTGGTTGTCATAGCGATGCCACACACAATTGCTGCAACGTAATTTTCAATGCGACATATACACCGGCGACCCACACACAGCTTTCTCTTGATTTAAGCTGAGAGAATGTAAAGACTCATAAGTGATATGAGCTGTGTTTTCCTCTGCCGTTGTTGCTGCAGTGGTCTCTGTGACAGCGGGACCAGAGGACTGAGTGAGTTGGTGGCTGGCTGGCCTCGTGAGCCTCTCCCGTGGATTGCCGCAGGCTTACCCAGCCCCACTTGCAGAGCTCCTCAACTCCGTAAACTTTCCAGCGCATATTAGTTCCATCACTTTTTGTAAAACTGTCAATATTTGAAATCTATACAGTTGATTTCTCACCTCAAAACTTCTCAGAAGTAGATTTAGTAATGAAATAAAGTACGAAAATTGTAAAATATAAAATTTTCTGTTGCTGGCCTCTGACAGGCCCGCGCAATGATGACGCAGTGAATAGTGATGATTCTCTCTGACTAATCAGAAGTCTGCCGTGTTTTAACGTCACATTTTAGTATCGCCTCAGCTCGCTTGGAACCTTGGTGTGATACAAAAGGAGGTGATACAAAAAAGTACCTGGTAGCAGGTACAGGTACAACTTTTCCACAAAGGAAAACCAAACAAAGGCGAGTAGAGTTGAGGCGAGTCGAGCTGGTACTATGCAGTGGAAAAGGGGCTTAATACTGTGAAAAGCAAAATAAGTGTGTGAAATCTGGTGATATACAGTGAAAAACTTCAACTGCACTGACTCATAAAACACACATTTCAGGTAACAAAATGTACCCACCCCAGCAACAGCGTCTTCATTTCTGGCAAAAGATACACAAGGATCCGCTTTCTTACCACCAGACTTCAGAGCAGCTTCTTTCCCCAGGCCGTAAGACTCCTAAATTCATCCTCAGAACTGCACCTTGTGAAATATTTTTATTTCTATTACTTATTTATCCACTTATCCACTGTATATCATTTTTGTATATAACATTTTGCTTTTTGTGAGTAGCATAAAGAGAACAACAACTTAATCTTGTTATACAACCCTGAATTGTTAAATGTTAAATAAATCTACCTTGTAACTTCGATGGATGTATCGATGGAAACGCCCATTGACTCAATGCAGTTTTAATCCACACACTGAACCCAACGAACCTTTTAACTGGTCGTATTTACTACCGCTATGCACTGTCTACTCTGGGCTCACTGAGAACAGTGAGGCTTGGCTCTATTCACTCTGTCACCTCTTAAATCAAGAGACTCCCCAGTATTGGACAACCAGGGTGATCTCTAAAGCATCAATCTCCACAATGGTTATCTTGAACCAGTGAAGCAGAGAAAGAGAGAAAGGTTTCAATTCTATATTTTCTCACCTAGAAAACCAAAGAATGAGCCAACTTTATTTTTCGTATGGGAATATGCTTATGACGTACTATCTGGCTTTACCGTACATGTATTTGTCCCTGACACTGATTTATTTCCTCTAATAAAAGCCTTACATGAATCAGTTTCTAATTTATTATTCCAAAAAAAACATAAATGTATATTTTCAATTACAAATTGCAGCTGGCAAAAGAAAACTTCCCTGTTCTTTGAGGAAGCAAAATTAAGGCTTGAGATGATAGCAACTTGAATTATTTACTCGAGTCATTACTTTATTTGTCATGAATGATACCATTCTCACTTTGTATAACTACCTGCAATAATTACTCATCAAATTTATATATCAAGTAGCTCAGCTGTGCTTATGCAGAATTTATTGCATAATTCATGCTAAAAGGTTAGGTGGGCAGTATTTGCCTGGCCTTTGGCCTTGCCTGCTGCAGTGCACGGTGCTCAATGGAGAAGACACCAGGAGCCAAGGATATTTGCCTGGTAGCATGCCCATGGCATAACTGCATAAACAGAGTGCCAAACCAAAACAATATGCATTCATTTTGTTGACCTGGAAAAGTTAACTTACCTTTTGGTAAGCATAGTTTTAAGGGTATTTGCTTTTATAGAGCCTTGTACTTGTGTGTAAATACTTTAGTTCAATTATGGTCTGTTATGTCTGAACAATAGATTGTGAATAAAGTAATTTTAGAAGGTATTGAAAGAGAGTTTTACAGTGTGAAATTTTCTGGAATAGAATCAGAACTCTTAACTGAGGATCAAGATTTGAGTTTAATCTGCTTAATGTGGGATTCTCCTTCAATCGCTTGCTGTCCTTAGAAAAACTCCAACTGCAAGATGCAGTTATTAGTCAGAGTTTGTTAGACTTCTGCCAGGTTTTAAGCAAAATCCCAGTGGGATTGGCTTAGCTTTCATGAGATGCTTTGGGCTCACTTTCTCTCCTCTGTTTCAAAGAGGATTACATGCCAAAGACAGTAATGCCATAAAATGTTTTGGCATAAAGGTGACTTCTACCAAAAAGGAGATTTTTTTTGTAAATTTCTTTAACAATATTTAAAAAAAATGATAAGCTATGTTGTCATGCTATTGTCATCATGAAAATAAAACTCGTAAATAGCAGGTGTAGATGGAGAACAAGATGCAGATTTGGGGTAAAGACTGGAACTTTTGTTGCGGTAGATAAAACTCCAACTCCAACTCAAATTGTCTCTAACTCTCACAAAGCTCCAATCCAGGGGAAAACTTTGGGGCTATGGATGTGAGAACTGCACTTTTCCATGCAGCAAGTTTAATATGTGTTGATTAGAAAAATGGATATCGGTTCATACTTGTTTTTGATGAGTACACTTGAATTAGCAGGGCTTTGTTTCAGTATAATGATGAAAATCTGACATTTGTTATTTTACTTTGTCACTGATAACCCCTCTCAGTAACGAGCCTTTCCTGAATAAGCATGTATACAATTTTCCTCCAAACATGTTACTTTAGTTTCTAACAGTAACAGTTTCTATGGTGATCTTAGGATTTAATAGGCTGGTGACACTAGTAGCACAGATCAGCAGGATGTTACACAACAATGCAGGAGTTTTATTTAAAGAATTTTTTTTAAAAGTAACCAATCTGAATGGGCTGTGTGTACATATCATTGGTATGGCCATCAATTATTCCTTATTCAAATGTAGTAAAACTTGAAGTCATTGTAAAGTACGAGACTGACCCATTTCCCTTTAAGAGACAAATTTCCTTAAATATACACAAACGTGATATATCAACATAATATATAGTGAAAGAGTTGCCCTGCATTTTGTCAGACAACAGCACAGAAAGAGAGTGGAAGAAAGAGTAGGGAAGGAAAATTGTCTTGCTGACTGGCAACAGCAAGGTACTCTGGGGTAAGATGACAATGATGTGTTTTTTTTAATGCCATTTCTCTCTTATCTCTTGATCTCAAACATGCAAATTATTCTTTCACAGTATTAAATTTAAGAGGAGAAGATGAGCAAAAAGCAGGGATTTGGTCTGTCATGGTTGAGCGAGTGAGCGAGCAAGGCAGAAGCTGAGGCAGAGGGAGGGAATACAAACTAGATGCTTATGTTTTGGACATGATGGCCAACAAGAAATGGGTGTTAGTACGCATGTCGACCAGGGCCACACTGCCTCAGCCTAATGAAAATTGGCTGAGCATAGAGAAAGAGTGACAAATTAAATGGGCCATCAAAGCACTGCTTGTGTTAGAAAGACAGAGCAAGCATTTCCTGATGGAATTAAAATCTTGCTCTTAATCTTTAACTGCCACCTAAACTCCATCCCTTGTTGGACAACAGGGGCCATATTACAGAAAGTTTCCTATCTTAAGTCTTAAGTTAAGATAGGAAGAGTCTAGATAGGATTTTTCTCAGTTTGGTATTACAGAAGCAAATCCTAACGAACTTTAGGAATCCTGTCTTATCTTACTTCATCCGTCTTATCTCAAGGTTAGGAAATCCTAAGTACGCAATCCAACATCGGTTATCAACTTTTATGTCACCTAGCAACCGATGATGCTTTTCTCTCGTCGCTGAGCTAAACTGATTTTAATCGCTGTATTTTGTAGTTTATTTATTTTTTTTAATGAAACATACACTGAAAATGGAGCCAAAACAACAACTATCATTGAACTTCAATTAAGATGACTTTGTTGGTAACCACTGTCGAGAAATCCAAATCCACATAACGCTTAACTCGGGTAGAGTCAGATAGAGAGTGG
>JAPMOB010250789.1:0-60662 GCA_029875015.1 Lepomis gibbosus | reverse complement strand
AAAATGTAGCGTGTGGAAGCTACCGCGCTACTCGGTCAATAAAAGAGCTTTGTTACTGAAAAGCTATTTGATTTAGAAAAAACTAGTAATGGCGCTACTTGTAGCGACGCTACTGCCCAACACTGCTTATTAGATATATATATAGTAATTTTACTCTAAAAAAATCACACCTAAAATGTTTATAAGTAACTTTTCAGCACAGAGAAAGTGCCTAGACACAAGCATTGGTTTTTCTGCAGTTCTTGTTGTATTCATTTGAACATATGGAAAGATGCCTTAATGACTGCAGAGATGCTAACTAAACAGCTAAGACGATAGCATTTGTGAAGGAGGGAGAGCGGCCAAGGAAACTTGAAAAGAACTGCTCTGTTGGTTTGCTTGCCATGGCACGAGACTAGGTGATGACCGTTGACCTGGAGAGGCAGCTAAGAATTCCACCAGACATCATCTTGGTCTCTGAGGCCACGAGCCAGCTCATCTTACTGCAGCTGACTGTGTCCTGGGAGGGGAGGATAGAGGAGGCACAAGAGAGGAAGAGGGCGAAGTACCAGGAGCTGGTGGAGGACTGCCACAGAAATAGGTGGAGGACCAGGTGTATGCCAGTGGAGGTGGGCAGTCGGGGGTTTGCAAGTCATTCCCTCAGTAAGGCCTGTGGAACCCTGGGCATTACGTGAGCACAGAGAAGAAGAGCCATTAACAACAACAACAACGTAGAGGTGGCACAGAGAGCATCCAGATGGTGGTGACAAGTGTGACCAGTAGAAAGCCACATGCTGAGGTTTGATCAACCTCAGTCAGATCGCCTGAATGAGGGTGTCTTGCAAGACCTGAAACACACAATGACTGTTTGCATCAAGAGATGTGTGATGAACTGAGCCTTGAGCAGTTGGCCAAATAAAAAGATAAATTATTCATTCTGATCTTGTAAAAAATTGGTTGATAGGTCAGTATGAACCAGATAATATTCAGTGATTGTTATTTGATTAAAATGACAATTTGATCTGAATCAGATTTGTATGTAGACACTATTGAATAATTGTAAATTTCTTATCACTGATACTCCAGAAGATTTCATGAATAGATGTGGGTCTTTCCTATGTAATATAAGCCAGACATCTTCAGAGGGCCTCATATTAACTCAGATATATCTGTAAAGCCCAATATCAGTGACATCTCAGTGGGTTAAACCTGACAACCAAACACTGGTGAGGTTTGAAGGAATGAGACTGTAATGAGAAAACAATGCCGAAACCGATTTATTTGTAAAAGACACTGATGCTGACGTCTGACTACCAACAGCTCCTACTAAACACACTGAGCTGAGGCTTACTGGACTGATGCACAGATCCAGATACATATCCCCCAACCTACGAGAGAGAGACAGAGAGACAACAATTATTTTACTGGCCGCCTGATCAGTTTTCTTGTCTGATTTGTTGATTCTGAAACCTTGTGCTCTAAATAATTAACTGTATCATCACCATCAGGAATTCACACAGGAATACAAGCGATGTTATAAATAAAATAATACATTTACACACAAGGACTGGGAAAATCATTAAAAAATAATAACAACCCTCTGATGAACTGCAGGAAAATGCATACCTACACCTTTGGATTTATGTACCTTGAGCTTACATTAAATATGAAGTTTCAGTTTGCAGACCTTCATCAGGTAAAAATCACAACATGAGGTGATCAGTACTGTGCAAGATGCTTTGGTTTCTTCAGTCAACAGTTTTTTGATTCTACATAATTTACCAGCTACTAGCACACCACACAAATTTCTCAAAAAATATTAGGTAGATTGCCCTGAAAATGGTAGATTTGTATGGTGTAGATACAGAATGTGGTGTGCAAATGTGTAGTTGTAGTACATGGTACAAGGAAGGTACAAGGTGCATTTATTTGTCACATTACATGGTAGGTACAAGGAGGATTTATTTGTGTGGTCCAGTTTTCTGGGGGGTTTTCTGAACAGGTATCAGCGGAAACATTTTTCTTTTATCAGGGAGCAGCACAAACAGTCTATGTTCAGTATCAAGTGTCCCTGTTAGAGTGAGATGAAGTGGTTGAGCACAAGTCAAGCGGGTGCATTCCCGTGAAACTGTCGCAGTTGTGTTTGCCTCGCGCACACGCCCGCCTGCTGCCAAAGTTGAATTGTCTTGAACTTTTTGAGCGTGACGCGCAGCACAAATCATTGGAAGAGAGACTGATCCTCGCTGTTTGTGAATTCACAGAATCTACTGTTACCTTTCTGTTTACCTGAGAGAATCTGGGGGCCAAGCGACTAAGTTGCGATTTTAAGGACGTTCTAATCTTTCAACTAATCAGCATGCAGTGTGTACGCTGCGGCGTTTGATGTTTATCTACGTCTCCCACACGCTGTAGTCTGCCAAAGCTTCCCTCCGCTGCTTGTTTGGGTGGCTGATTTGCAGGCTGATCAACCCCCCCCGCCCCGTGACCCATGGTTTGACTGTATGTGTATTCAGAGCCAGCGAGCAACGGACTTTCAAAATAATGATAAATACTGACTGACTGACTATTGAGATCACATAATTGTTGGCGTTAATTAATTAATACGTTAACGCGATAACACATTAACGTGCCCAGCCCGACTAATGAGTATTTGTTTAAAAAACTACCATCAAAATCAACTTCAGCAAAGTTCCTTAAAACATTTTCTACCAATTGAGATCTGATGAAAGTGTCGGCAGAAACAAGATAACGTGTAAATGCAAAAGCCTGTGATCACGTCATAGAACTAACCCGAGAACAAATGATATGTTCTTCATGCATCTAAACATATAGTACGTTTAAGCTTTTTGTAAAGATGTATGAGTGCAGAGCAATTGTTAGTGTGAAAGTATTCACCAAACTGGT
This sequence comes from Lepomis gibbosus, assembly GCA_029875015.1. NCBI lineage: Eukaryota > Metazoa > Chordata > Actinopteri > Centrarchiformes > Centrarchidae > Lepomis > Lepomis gibbosus. The sequence continues at coordinate 57,779 of JAPMOB010250789.1, read as the reverse complement.
GAAAACACTGCTCTCTATTTGGTTTGCAAAAACAATGTGCTGCACTCAATGAACACAAATGTAGGGNCTATTACTCAAGTTCTTTTTTTTTGTTTGTTTTTTTCCGTACTTCACTCCCTTGTTATTTTTGAATGGCATTCTTGGCTCTTGACATTGGAGGAAGCCAAGAGCTCAGTCTGTGCATGTAAGGAGAAGCTGCGAGTGCTTCATTAATTATGGGGCAGGGTGTGAGTTGGCTGTGAAGATCAACAAATTCTATTGACACACACATGAAAACCCACACATACACACACAACAGTGACTTCTCAGCACACAAAAAGAAATACAGCTTGCTTGCTCTGCTCTTTCGAGACTGTCAGCTGTGGGTTTCAGAGCTAATTTGCAACCCAAATAATGCATGTGGATAACATAACCTGTGTTTTTATGCAGATATTTGTTTGCCAATGTTTGAGCACACCACTGCTTTCCATTCATTGGAATACATGGGGCCACACCTGCTGTACAAGCACTGTACTGTAAGCAGATCAAACTGGCCTAAAGTGGCCAGTTTGAGGAACCTCCATGGTTGTTGTTAAGGGAAGGAAAAGCATGACTGATTCATTTTCCAGGTCGGGATTTTCCAGGTTCGCGCAAAATCCGTTAGGCAACCATCACTGTCCAAGCTGGAGATGTCTTAAAGAGCTTAGCTCCATTTATTTTGGTCATGAAGTTCCTGGCTAAGGTCTTACCTGCAGGCCTTATGACAAAGAATTTCACAGTAAAAGCTCAACATATGGCAGGTGATATCACAGAAGACTCATTCATAATAAAAAAAGAGAAAAAAAGGCTTTTCCTTTTTACCGCTGGTGCATGTTTAGAAGTAGATACTGACTTTTAAAGTTTGAATGTCTAAGTTTGATTATTGAGAGACATTTGACATGTCGAAAGCTGTTTATTGGTGAAATATCAACGGAAAGGAGACAGATTGGAACAGTTTTGAGTAACACCAACAAATTTGCCCTTTCCCTTTCTGACCACAAATACAAGGATTGTTGTTTGCTTCCATGGCAAATATTGCTTGCTTGATGTTTTGAATAGAGTTGGTAGACATGTGATGACCCTCCAAACAGGAAGTTATGGCAAAGCATGGAAAAAAACGAAGACTCTGAACATTTCTTAATGTCCAAAAGACTGAAAGGAAGCAGAAAAAATATTCAAAGCCTTTACTGAATATCTTGTAAACTGTGCGAAGCAAATAAAAGCTCAATAAATGCCTTGGAGAGAAAGTGTTTTGCTTCTTTGGAGCCTGGTTTGTTGAGTGCCTGTTTGTTGTGTACCTGCTGGTGTTTACACTGAACTCAGGTGCATCAGTTCTCTGAGCAATTTGTATCAATAGATGATGCGGGTCCAATGTAGGCTGTATATCAATTTATTTTGTAATAACAAGCCATTCTGTTCCGTTCTGGTAATATGGTATGAATGCAGCATAAGTTCCAGACGTTGGGGTCACATGTTCTTAAGTGACCAAAAGGCCTTGACCTTTCATTAAAATAATAAATTTAGAGAAGCTTATCATTTTTGTACATTTTTAGCTCTCCCAGTACTAATTTCTCTATGAATGGCTATTAATAGATATAATATAATATAAGTGTTTAGATTTTAAGCAGCCACTTATTTCAACTTCAAACAAATTATCCACTGAATCATCAGGACTTATTTTAGAATTAGAGTCTCTGTTTCTTCATAATTAGTTTGAGCCTCAGTTGTTATTTTAAATACACACTACTAACGTGTTTAATTTCCTTTACCCCAAAGGCGTGTAATTATGTTGTTACTGCCAGCGATGTAGATGCACACCATATATGACAGCTAATGTCAACAGCTATTACCATTAGATGTTCCTAATCAATGCTTACGGAGCTGTCAACTTCTGCCACTTTGCAATACAACAATAAATAGCGTGATGAAGAGGTGGTCGAGACACTTGCTGACCACCAGATGAATCACTCACTCACATAAACATAAAACCACACACTGGCGCGCAGAATGGTCAAAGTTATTGCTCAATTATCTGTAGTTCCATATACATTTTTTGGTACCTGAGGTGCTTGTCCCCAGTTGACATGCATAAGTTACACAAAACGCCACAGTGTGGTTGGTGTGTGTTCATCACACCAGATGATGTTCATGGCCCCAAAGTTCATATAATAATAAGACACTCTTTGTCTAAAATGGATTAATTAAATTTATATGAAGTACAAATGCTCCATCTGTGCCAAAACAGATAGTGTCAGTTCCCCTGTGGGCATTTTTAGAGCATTCATTATTATATTTATTGTGCAATTGTTTGTGTAGAGCCAATGTTTCCTACTTCCTCACACTGCATTCTCTGTTTTGCAGCTAACAATTATATATACTGTTTTCTAATCACAAAGTCTGTATTTCACTTCCCATAGTACATTTCAAATAATTATATTATGGCTTTCTCAGTCTTAATGAACTTTCAGTAAATCAGGTTTCACTTAACATAAGCCTTAACCATAATTTATTAACCCACCTGTTGATTTATTTTCTCCCTTGCTGACTGAAGTGATTTTCATCAAATAATTATCTAATTCATGTTGAAATTAGAAATAAAAATGAATAAACCCAGTAATAGCTTTCGTACAGACTCCTGGTTAGACCATTACACGGGAAAAGGAGGAGGAAGGTTTTCCATGCAGTGAGCTGGAATGTAAATGTAAATGTAAATGCACTGTATTTCTATAGCACCTTCCTAATCTTCCGACCACTCAAAACGCTGTTACACAGTTAGATCACATTCACCCATTCACACTCATTCATACATTGAGCCTAAGGGTGCTTCTCAAGTCTCTTCTTTGTCGTTTCTTCGCTCCTTGATACTCGCTCTAACCAGAAGTTGTTCCGCTCCGCCATCTTGCAGACCGTCCCAAAGCTCTTATTTGCGCTCCGAGTAGCAAGGATCGAGCAGCGATCTCTGAGGAGCTATGAGCCAGGATACACCAGTGCATCCTTCGCGGAAGTCTTTTAATGACCGATACGCACCCTTATCATTTAGCCGTTGTATTGATTGAACGCTGCGGTTGATCGGACTGATCTCGAGCATCACGGCAGATAACATCAAGTGTATCGCTGCAAATTCTTTAATTTGTTTAATGATTCACTTTCTAGTTAAAATCTGAGTTCATTGTATAGGTCTAAACAACAAAAGCCCCATCACACTTTCTTCATTTATCAGAAAGATTTTTCTTTCTGAAATACGTAGCATAAAGAGTCGGACAAGTCACTAAACTGCAATAAAGTCTCTAACGAAGCAAGCAACGGAAAATAAAACCTACACTTCCAGCCATCTCACCTACTACATCTGACGAAAGCAGCCAGCGGCTCCATGACTAAAATCAGCTGATGAAAGAATGAATAAAAGTGCAGCTGCTCTAAAAAAAAAAATCAACAACTTTGGATTGATATGATGGAGCACAATAATCGATCGTTGACGAGTAATGTGACTTGCTAAAACTTGCACTAGTGTTAAAGGATATCAAAAGAGAAATTAACAGAAAGCCTAAAACTGAGCGTTATCTTTGATTTGAGTTACATTATTTCAGTTTCTCTGATAACTGTGAGACTTTATTAGTACCAACATAGTGCTCATGTGCAGACAGAAACTACGAAACACCTGAAGTGCTCAAACAGAACTACCATTCACACACATTCATACACACCCACCGAGGTGAATTCAGGGTCCAGTGTCTTGCCCAAGGACACTTCGGCATGAAGCCTGAAGGAGCCGGGGATTTAACAAATGAAAATCTTCCGATTAGTGGGAAACCTGCTCCACCTCCTGAGCCACAGCTACTCTTATGTATGTATGAATGTATGTACAGCATCTCACAAAAGTGAGTACACCCCTCACATTTTTGTAAATATTTGATTACATCTTTTCATTTGACAACAATGAGCAAATGACACTTGTGTAAAGTAGTAAGTGTACAGTTTGTATAACAGTGTAAATTTGTTGTCCCCTCAAAATAACACATCACACAGCCATTAATGTAATGGCAACAAAAGTGAGGACACCCCTAAGTGAAAATGTCCAAATTGGGCCCAAAGTGTCAATATTTTATTATTTTCCAGCACTGCTTTAACCCTCTTGGGCATGGAGTTCACCAGAGCTTCACAGATTGCCTCTGGAATCCTCTTTCACTCCTCCATGACGACATCATGGACCTGTTGGATGTTAGAGACCTTATGGTCCTCCACCTCCCGATTGAGGATGCCCCACAGATGCTGAGTAGGGCTTAGGTCTAGAGACATGCTTGGCAAGTCCATCACTTTTACCCTCAGCTTCTTTAGCAATGCAGTGGTCGTCTTGGAGGTGTGTCATTACCATATTTGGAATACTGCCCTGCGGCCCAGTCTCCGAAGAGAGGGGATCTTGCTCTGCTTTAGTATGTCACAGCACATGTTGGCATTTATGGTTCCTTCAATGAACTGTAGCTCCCCAGTGCCGGCAGCATTCATGCAGCCTCAAACCATGACACTCCCATCACCATGCTTGACTGTAGGCAAGACACACTTGTCTATGTACTCCTCTTCTGGTTGCGGGCTTTCTTGTGCATCATCTTTAGAAGAGGCTTCCTCCTGGGACGACAGCCATGCAGACCAATTTGATGTAGTGTGTGGCGTATGGTCTGAGCACTGACAGGCTGACCCCTCACCCCTTCCACCTCCGCAGCAATTCAAGCAGCACTCATACGTCTATTTCCCAAAGACAACCTCTGAACATGACATGCATGTGCACTCAACTTCTTTGGTCGACCATAGTGAGGCCTGTTCTGAGTGGAAAATTTCCTGTTGAACCGCTGTATGGTCTTGAACCCCGTGCTCCAGCTCAGTTCAGCTCAGGACCTGGCATTCTTCTTACAGCCCAGGCCATCTTTATGTAGAGCAACAATTATCTTTTTCAGATCCTCAGAGCCATGAGGTGCCATGTTGAATTTCCAGCGACCAGTATAAGGAAGTCTTAGCGCGATATCACCAAATTTAACAAACCTGCTTCCCATTCACACCTGAGACCTTGTAACTATCAGATTGAGCGCAACAGCAGAAAAACGAATTCATGGACCCAAAATGCAGACAATCGCAGGGCTGGATAAGTTTGAAGGTTTATTGAAATGATCACAGTCAACTTGTAGGGAAGTTCCAATCAAAACACAAAGAAACAACCCGGAAATCCGGGGGAAACCAAAACACAAGGCAGAATACTCAACATTAGACTACAACGCAACAAACACTGAAAGCAGGCAGGGCAATTAGTCACAGGTGAGACACATTAGGAATTAAGGCGGACAGGAAACAAAGTTAGACAAGAACACTATGATTACACTAATGATTACAAAATAAAACAGGAAGTACAGCTACTGACAATACACAAGGAAATGTTAAACCAGATAAAACAGAGAACAAGGAACCAGTGATCAACTAAACACACCTAAACAAGAACACAGAGGCAAAGAGTAAACTAGGAATAGACATTAACAAAATAACAGAAAAACACCACACTCAAATCCATGGTCGTGACAGTAACACTAATGAGTCACATGACACCGGGGAGGGAAAACGGCTAATTGGGCCCAATTTTGACATTTTCACTTAGGGGTGTACTGACTTCTGTTGCCAGTGGTTTAGACATTAATGACTGTGTGATGGATTATTTTGAGTGGATAGCAAATTTAAACCTTTATACAAGCTGTACACTCACTACTTTACATTGTAGCAAAGAGTCATTTCATCATGAAAAGATATAATAAAATATAAAAATGTCAGGGGTGTATTCACTTTTGTGAGATACTGTATGTTCCCAGGGTCCTATGTTCTCTAACTCCCTTCAGCATCATAGTTTGGGGCACTGGGGGAAGCCCTGTAATGTCATTTATGAACATTAAAAGCAGATGCAAGATATAAATAACAAAAAATTCAGAGTAAAGAGGCGATTGAAGTTGTTGAGGTGGATGTGTGGCAGAAACCAGTCTTAAAGCCAGTTTGTAAAAAAAAAATTCAGTATTGATTGTTTTTAGTGAAATAATTTACATATATTTGATAACTTGCTTAACCTACGTAAGTTACATAAACAATGTTACATAAACATTTTCTGTATGTTAAGTCATGAAACATCCTCAAGGGGCGATGCTTGGCCTGCTACTATTCACATGCTACCTCTTGCGATGATCATCCGGAAACATGTACTCATCTTCCACTGCTACGCTGATGACACCCTGCTCTACATCAGTACTAAGTCATCTACTCCCTTTCCACTAGTGCCGCCTATCAACTGCCTGAAGGACATCCAAAACTGGATGGACAGTAACCTCCTCAAACTCAATAAAGACAAAACAGAACTCATGGTGTTTGCACCACAGTCACTTCTCATGTCAGTGTGACATCACACTGGATGTGGATGGCTGCTCAATCTCTGCATCCCCTCAAGTACGCAACTTGGGTGTTATCATGGACTCCACTCTCTCCTTCCAACAGCACATCAAAAACACTACTAAAACTGCCTTTTATCATCTTAAGAGCATCTCCAGACTCCGAAAATGCCTCCCCAACTCCATAGCTGAGACCCTCATCCACTCCTTCATCATCTCCCAACTTGACTATTGTAACGGTATCCTGTTCGGTCTGCCCTGCGAGGCTAATGACAGACTCCAGTATGTCCAGAACTCTGCGGCTAGGATGCTCACCCACACAAAACTTGGACTTCACATCACTCCCATCCTGAAGAAGCTCCACTGGCTGCCAGTTAAGTCCCAGATCAAATATAAAATGCTCCTACTGACGTATAAATCTCTTCATGGACTTGCACCTCAGTACCTCACAAATCTACTCAGTACCTCACAAATTTACACTCAGTCACAGTCCAGTTATTTTTGATTTTAAAAGTTTGAATGCAAATGACATTGACCCAATGTACAGTATGTAACAGCATCTATTTGTGCATTTATGCTGCGACAACAGTGACAACATACATGAGCATAGCAGGGCAGTACTGTCCAGAAAGTGCCCTCAAGTACAACATAGTAGGCTACACATTTCACATTGCATCACACTGCCAGTAATTTCTCTGACTTTTCTGCCATTTTTTCTGCTATGCCGCTGCTGTAAATTTATGCTACATCCTATCTTAACTGTGCCGTTTGCACAAGTTGCTGATTCCTGACCTGCGTGTCATTTTCCTCAAGTTATTATTCTAGTTTTAGATCTACTTTTTAAATAAATGTTCAGCTCCACCGTACATCAACAGGACTGGTTTTGCACATGAATCTGCTGGCCATAACTGCCAGTGATTTAACCCTCCTTCTCTTGAGGTAACCTTAGATTCGTCCTACAAATGGGACCTTCTGGCTGAACAACCTGCCATTGAAGTCAGAGAAATAACATTGTCCTTGTTAATTAATTAAAGATATAACTTTCCTCCCTGGCATTCTTCCTGTGTTCTCCCTGCCAGGAGCAGATTTGCACTCTCACTGTCAAAAATTATAAATAATTTTGGCAATAAGGCTTAAGTAAGGGGAGGATAAATGAATTAATGGTGAGAAAGTCTTTCCAAAACCTGGAGATGTTATGAAAGTATCCCAAAAAGTTCCTTAAAAGTTGACCTTCATCTATTTTCAAAAGAAATTGAGCCCTTTGGGAAAAAAAGAGAGCACACAGACATGTTTTCTCATCACTGAGTTTCTTTGTAGATTGTCACTAAAAGTTTAAAGCAGCAAGAGATTTAAATGAAGTAATCAATATTTAATAAACCTGAATTACCTTTTTACTCCAATCTGTAAAAGCAAAACAGACAGGAGTTACTGCTGTTTCTCAGGGCAAGCACAAACACAACATTTCTCTTTAACGTCTTTGTAAATTGTTGTAAACAGCACAGAAACATGTTTGGCAGCTTCTCGACAAATACCAATTACCAGAGAATTTCATGCACTGATCTCAGGGTATATCAGTCTGACAAAACATCCTGCTCTTAATTTGCCCAAAATGCTGAGCTGATTCAAACAGCCCTGCCTTTAACTAATGACTGGACTATAAGTTAATGAGCAGGAAAGAAAATTGAATTAGAGCTGGCGTCTGGAAGCTCTTCAGTTGCTAAATCGTTAAGCCTGTGTGATATCTTCATAGCTATAAAACCAGGAATTAAAGCAGGTTTTTACAGCAATGCCTTGTTCTCAACTTATTTGTGGAGCGTTGGCCAGCTGACATTTATTGCCTCTTGTTGTCTGTAGTTGGGAATGGAGTCAGAGGTAATACAACTAAGTAGAACCTAAGTACAATAACCTATTAATTTCCCTGACCTGAGTAATAATAACATAATATTAAACATTTCAAGTTCACGGATACTATTTAGTGATAAACATTTAGCCTGATTCCAGACCTTTGGAATGGTGTGTTTTGCTTGGGCACTTGAATTAAGAAGGGGGGACCTCATTTTCCTTTGCCACACAAAAATTACACCAGAAAGGTGTTGATGAGACTGACACAGGTTGTTGTAAGAAAAATAAGTCACTTCACATGGATATAAGAGGTCCTTTACAGAAAAACATAAACATAGGTCCTTTTCGGCTTTAGCACAAATGACCAATGGTGTTCTTTTTCAGATGATGACAGTCTTCGAACACTGTCAAATTGATTGACAAGTCTTTTATTACACTCAACAACTAAATCAAATAAAGATAAGTTAGTAATGCGTTCTGATGCTTGAGGATTTGTTCACATCAGAAATGTCAATAAAATAAGTAAAACTGGCCTGTAGCTTTAATTATGATCAGGCGATAAACAGAAAATGCCGTATACAGGTAATGAACCTTAAAATTTTGGGATCAAAATACAGAGATTGGGGTTGTATTAGACCATACTAGGTCAATATGATGGCACTCAGGATGTGATGTTGAATCCCGTACAGTTTAGGCTGATAACTGGTGCAGTTTTTTCAGTACATACAGCTGCTTCATCAGGTCCACCGTCAGCAGCAGGTTCTGGTTCTGCAGCAGACAGGAGTAATGATCATGGATCAGTCAGGTATTCAGCGCAATCAAAACATTGACTGGGACATTGTTTTTTTTACGTTTGCTAACTCCCAACTTAGGGATCTGCACAGCCAGATAAGAAAGACATAAACTGATACTTGTGTGTTAGTACCAATATTAGTTTTGGCCGTTATTTTTCTATTCCTGGTCTGCTCTTAGTCTCTTGGACACATAACAGGCTTAAGGCTGTGGTACATATAAATATATATTTTTCACCTTTTCAGTGTTAAACTAGCTTTGGGGACGATACATCTCAATATTAAAACTACTGTTAACTTGGCAGCTCTCCCTTTTGTTACATCACATCAAACACAAAAACAACTCTAGTAGTTATATATTTAGATAAAATTTTTAAAATCTACTTTATACATAATTTTCCTACACATTGATTCATTGGGGTCTCCAACCTGCAAGTTGCTCTTTAACTTAACTGTGTATAAACTCCGGCAATAGGATAAATTTTTCTTTCCTGCTGTTCTTGCTATTTCTCTGTGTAGCAGCTTCGGGAGACCTGTTTATTAACATAGAAGTGTTCTTCTGCTCTCAGAGAGAGATAAGCAGATGCAAGAGTGTTCATCAGCACAAGGTGGATTAAGTGTCCTGCGCAGAAGCCCATCATTCACAGACAGCTGCAATTAGAATGATAGTGCCTGGTCATATGCTATTTTACCCATCCTTTCCTCTGTGGGGTTCTGCTCGTCCGCAAGGATTGGTAACGCCTTTGGAGTGAGATGAAGTGCTAACACTACTCCCTGTCTCACTGCCCGGTGCTTCTCAAGGATGTTTCCCTCTCTGCTCTCTGAAAATATGGCCCGGAGCCATAAATGATGTCTGGAAATGAATAATAAAGCATGTAAGGACTCCACAGAGGGAGAGCACGGACATGTGCTTGAGCTGAATTTGGATTTTGTGACAGGCAACGACTCAGGCATTTGCATAACCCCCTGCAGGTTATTTTCTAAGCTGGCACAAGCTCCTCAGAGGTTTTCTTGCTCATATATTTCTTTCTTCTCTCCTTTTCTTCTCCATCAGTCTGCCATCTGCTTCATTCATTTATTTGTTTCCTTCTTTCTTTTGCTCATTCGTGTTTTCTGCTACAGGCGCCATAACACCGGTAAATTGGGTTACTTGAATTTGCTCAAGTAAGCAAATGCTTGACTTCACAGGCAATGACAAACATCTCTTTTAATTCAAACCAATTCACCAGGGCCCTAATGGTACTTGTGTTCACTCTATCAGGCACAAGAAGCCCAAGAGATTGGAGAAAATGGTAGTAGCAATTCTCAGTTTTATAACTTCATTTAAAGGTTGGAAATACAATTATCTTCAGCACTTTGTTAAATTGAAACCTATCCTATCATTGAAATCTGCAAATACTTAATTATTTTATGTGCATGAAACAACATTAGTGATAGTTTCAAGCCATTTAAAATACGAAAACATAGGGATGTCTGTAAATACAGCTGTAGATAAAACTTCACAATTAAGCACAACATTAAACAAGCAGGTAAAAGCCAGATCTTATGTAGAGCAGATGTGATAGAGTTGTAACATTATTTTGTAGGCGACCATATCCCAGGATGAGAGACTGAATTTCGTTACTGGTTCCAAAAATTCAAAGTTTCAAAACCCTGAAACCCAAGAGCCAACATGCAGACTCCATAGCTTCAAAGACACATTTTAAAACCCATCGTGATTGATAACTCACGACCAGAGTAGTGGGCTAAGGCTCTGATCATAGTTAATGTTCTTTTATGTGTTTTTTTTTATTATGCTGCAGTGGAATAGGTTGGTTTGTTGCATCCACAGTATTCACACAGGAGCCATTTTTCTTCTGACAGCATGCTCAGGGTGGGAAGCTCAAATGCTAAGAATAACATCGTACTGCTGTATTCTGGTTTGCAAGTTGTATAAATATTTGACAGAGTGTTTAGTTTTACCACTGTGTGATTGATCAGCAAATGAAATGTTCATTTTTCAAAATTAATTTATGATTCTCCTTTTGTATTGTTTACACTATCAAATGCTGATGTTGTCACAGGGTGGAAGTGTTATGTTTTTATATTTTTGCAGTGTGAATGCATGTTTTTATGTTTGTTTTAAATGCATGATTTTATTAGATGTTTTTGGAGTGTTGCACGCTGTTTTATTGTTGTTGTGAACTTGGTTGATTTTATTATTGCTATACTGGTTTGTGCAATTCCCCCAGACTATGACTTGATTATCGATCGCCTGCACCTGTGGAGATGTGCTCCTGTGATTGACAGTTTCAGTGGCCACTGACGAGGGTGAAAGCACTTTTACCAATCAATGGTAAAAAGGTTGGCCCACAGACGCTACACATAGTAGCTCTGCTTTAATCTTAAGAAGTTGCAGAGCTGCAGTGTCTATTCATTCAGCTTACACTGTAATTTTCCAGCTAAACTGAGGCTTTTTGAAGACCCTTTTCTCTCTCAAATGAAAAAACCTCTTTGTGTGTTTCATCAACGGTGATAAATTATCCAAAAGTTCACCGGGGTGCAGACAACTCGGCACAAAACAGTGAAACTGGGGCTCGGCCTCTTCAACAAGTGTTCCTCTTGTGCCACTACACACATACATGCCAAGCCTGTACATGCGCACTGACAACCCAGGGTTAGGGTTAAAATTTTGGATTTATTTATGCACTTTAAAAACACTTATTGAAAGTTTTATTCATTTTACCTGTTGATTTACAGGATTAAAGGTTGCAATGTATATTGTAACAGACTGTATGTTAACTTATTGGGAGAAAACTGGCACCCCTATATCACCGAAATTGCATGATCTTTGTTTCGCTGCGACGATTCGACTGTGAAATTGACAGTTGAATCAGGCTCCGCCCATCGAAGTATTGGCTCTTTAACCATTCAGGTTTAGCTTAGTATACACCCACAACAACAGATGGCACCAAATATGGGCAAAGCGTATATTGCCCTCCTGACTGAGGCCTGTCACCATCCCACCGAAACATGGAAAGACACAGCGATCATGTCTATCAAAGTGTTTCAAAAGTAGGTCAACAGCTGAGGAGGAGTTACAGTGCCCAGGTAGACTGATGTTTTTAACAGTGTTAACGTAATTGAAAATGTTTTTTTTATTTAAAAGATGTTAAAAACAACAACATATTTTATTTTATTCAATGTGTTTTAATTAGAATTAATTTCAAATGAAATTATTTTCTTTAGGAAAACTCTCCCCCCATAGAGCCAAAATGGAATGATCCTCATTTCATAATGCACATGCAAAAATTCAACTGTGAGACTGTCAGTCGAATCACGCTCTTCCTATCTCTCTCTATCAAAGCATCGAGAGATTAGACTATTCAGGGTCACCCCTAAATAATACACTTAATAATACAGGAATAATAAATAGGTGCTATTTTAAAATACACATACAATGGTAGGTTGATTGATTGGTTTGAATGGTGTTCAATCCAGATATAAACTGCTCTAAAGTTCACTTGACAGCGGTCCAAGATCTTTGTGGCAGTCTTGAGTGTGGTTGTTTGGTCACAATTAAAACAGACCAAAAAAGAACAGTTCAACTATGTAGCCTACTAAATCATAGTAGAAGCACAAAAAACAAGCACTTATTACCAAATCAACAAAATCTAAATATGTCAGCAAAATCAGACAGGCAAAATGCTCTCCTTCTGAAATGCTCCATGTGGGATATTCAGTATGCAGCTATGCAGAAAAATACAACCAAACCTGGCTGCAGAGAGCCGTTGCCACTAGGCCTAGCACATACTGGAGCATGTGTTATTATTGGCTACACCTGAACACTGTTGTCACACAAGAAGACATCTGCCATTGGTACTGGAAATACACTAAGTCTGAATAGAAGCGCCTCAACAGGTGAATTATTCACAAAATTTCACGCCACTACAAGTTTTAGAAAACAGATTTTTCAGTTTTTTTCTTTTCAACAAAACTGAGTCCGCCCGTGTTTCATTCCTGTTGTGCCGCGGCTGCCGGAGGTAATCGCAGTGAGAGCTTTTGCAGATGATATGGGTCTGGTGATCTGTGACCTCTAGAAATCCGAGGGGTGGTTTGCAGTGGAGTGTGAAGTGGGTGGGATGAGAGTCAACACCACTAACTCTGAGGCCTTTGTACTTAATGGAAGTGAGTTCCTTCCCGAAGTGAGTTCAAGTATATCGGTCTCTAGACCAGGGGTCTCAAACTCAAATCATCCATGTGCCACTTTGGTACTGTCATTTCATAAGAGGGCCACAGCAGCATTAAAGTACTCCAAGAAAGCGCAATATTCTCAAAATGTACTTATTTTATAACCAGTACCAACATATTCTGAACATTTTCATCTGATAATTCTACTCAAATGTAGTGCATTCCAAAGTATATGTAACTCAAAAAATCTGCATTGGGCCACTGAAATACACACTCAGCCATAAATGAACTCAAGTTTTGCAAATTGAGCATCATCAACAAAAATGCATCCGTTTATACTTCAATTTAACACTGAACTAACAAATGCAATCCCTGAAAACTTTGTTGGCTCATAATCATCCTTTATTATAATTCTTGCCCGACACCTTTGCTCCTTGTCACACAACTGAAATACATTAAGCCCTGATGGAGGTTGCAGTTGAAACCCTGAGTAGCTACAGCTTCAAAATGAGCATCACTTAGTATGCCTGCACCTGTCCTTTTCAGTTCATAGTTGAGAAAACAATCTCACACAGTTATTTGCTTCCAAAAACCACATTAACAGACTGAACACTTTGGACAGTTCTGGGAAGGATGGAGATACAATACGTCTCAGAAATTGTCCACTAAAATCTGCTTTTCCTTGTGCCTCCCTGAATGTAGTTTTGGTTCACTATTACACTGCAAGTCAATAAGTTCCATTTGCAACAGACAACAAACTTGACATGTCAGACCATTCTCATCTCAGGGCATTCAATACCAACGCTTTCAGAAAAACTGACAAAAGGTGGTTGTTTGACACCAAAGGTACCCTTCAGCGTCTCCCTTGCTGCACAGTGCCGGTTGCTGTACAATACAATGCTGCGCAGCACAACTGCTGGACCAGCTTTATCCCCTTCTAACTTTCTTTGCACCAGCGCCATCAGTCCGTTATTTCTGCCTGACATAAATGGGGCTCTGTCAGTTGTAATGCCTACCTGTTGGCTCCACGGTAATCCAGCTTGAACCAGTGTCACTTCGAACTTCTCATTAATACCCCTGATGAAAATTGCGAGCATAGCCTTGTCGGTTTTATCTGTGATTTCATCGAGCGCCATAGAGTATGGAGTGAAAGCTTTAACGTGATCACGATACTGGTCTTAAATGTAACTTGATAACTAGCTGATCCCCTCCGCCATCGTGTTTGGTATTGTTGAACTTTTTTTTCTGCACATAAAATATCTGCAACTTTCAAACTGGCCTTCTTTGGTGATAAATTCACTCACCACCTAACTTGCTTCAAGTGCAGTTTCGGCATCCTTCTTGGCTTAATGAAAAAGACTTTGCTGTGATATAAATCCTCTATGTAGCTGCGTGGGTGTCTTCTCGTCTAGCCTACTTCTCGTTGATCTTCGTCCTGTTTAGTCCAGTAATGAAGCTTGATATTTTATTCCTTTAAAACGTTAACTTTTTTTAACTTATCAGGCAGGTAGCTTTTTTAGCTGCTACTGCTTTGTCCATCTTCCTTAAAACAACCTGTGTTTATCATCCACCTTCCGTTTCGATTTGGACAGCAATATCTTTCTTCTTCAGCCATTAGCGGGCATTTGAGCCCACCTTACCTTTCACCTTTTGCCATGACAAACGGAATGCATTTAAAAAATGTTATTTTATTTTAATTATTTCAAATTGGTAGCTTGAATTGCCATGGAACAGCTATACAACCTTGAGCCTGGTCATTAAGTATAATTAAATGAAATAATAATTTGGCCAGCCAAATTTTGTTACTTTTGTCACCTCTGGACCTGGACCTGGAGTTTGAGAGTCCTTGGGCAAGAAACTGAACCCCGAATTACCCCTGGCTGTTCCGCCAGTGTATGAATGTGTGTGAATGTTAGTTTCTGTTTGAGCACTTAGGCTCAGTGAGTGAATATGTGTGTGAATGCAGATGTAGTGTAAAAGCGCTTTGAGTGGTCTAAAAGACTAGAAAGGCGCTATACAAGTACGGAGCATTTACATTTAGTCTTGACAGAAAGATGGATTATAAGATTAACAGGCAGATTGATGAGGTATCTGTAGTGTTGAATTTACAAGTCAGTCTACATCTTAAACCTCACATATGGACACAAGCTTTGGGGTAGTCACCAACAGAACGAGATCACGCATAAGAGCAGCTGAAATTAGTTTTGGTCCTTCGCATCAAAAAGTGTCAGTTGAGATAGTTCAGGATAATCAGGATGTCTGCTTGATGCTAGCTCTTTACCCCAGTGTAGACTTGGAAGACAGTGAATACACCAAAAGTATTATATATCCCATTAGCCTGGGAATGCCCACGGACCCCACAGGAGGAGTAGGAGTATGTGGCTGATGAGAAAGGCATCTGGGCGACCCTGCTAAGCCTGCTACCACTGCATTAGAAAATGTATGGATGGATCTAAGAATAAGCACTTCAACTGATCCAGTTACTATAATTGACATCAGCACATGAGTGCTGTTTGTGGAGCGGGTCCATGTGGTCCTACTGTTTTGTGGAACGTGTTTAGTTTTTCACATTTAGTAAGCAAATATTAGCTACTTTTACACTTTCTTGTGTGCTTTGTTGCTGCCATGCTCATCGTACGTGTTACATCGTAATAGCTGCACTGTTTATTGCTTGCTGTCATGACAATTTGATTTCTCTTAAGGTCTTTTTTTAAGCGTTCTCTCTCCGCTTTGTGTCTATCCCACGCTTTATTCCTTTTTTCGTCACCTTCTCTCTCCTCTGCAGGATGATGGATGTAGCTTTGCTAATCATGTGCTTTCCCCTGTCCCTCATCCACTGGGAGACCATCTCTCAGCTCCATCTGCTTTGTTCCCAGTTGTTCTCCCTCATTTTCTTCTTCCTCTCCCTGTCTTGGTTTTGTCTGTGTTTTGTTTCCTCTTTCTAACGCTCCTTCACCATCTCCTCTTGCCTCTGTTTGATGATGGATGTCACTTCATCAGCATCTACTATCTGAGTGACTCTCGGGCATGCGATGCCAGAGGACCCAGAGGACAGCAGGGGAAGCCAAACCATCCCAATGAGGTGCTCATTAAACTCATCATGGGAAACTAATGAGGATGAATTTGGAGGCCGGATGTGCTTTTGTACCAAAGGGAGTGCTGGGCTTCTTTCAAAGTGTCTGTTCATCTGTTACACTCAAAGAACAGAACCTGTCTTTTGTTTCTTCTCTTTGGCTTTAGTCCTGTTCTCTTTCAATGTTGTATTTAAATAGATAGGAAACATAAATAGAGAGGTGGTCATTTTTAAAGTGCTTTATTTCAAAACTGTCAATACATATAGAGGGACTCACAGGACACATTTTGGAGAATCACTTTAGAGAAAAGTCTTTGTTTTTACTCTGTTAAATTCTGATATATTCATTGTGCTACTTTTATGGCTGGTACCAAGTCTGCTAGTGCTCTGTTCTCCTACCACTACTCTAATCTTAACTGCTGTGTTTCCATAAGCATTTTTTTTGTGCGCAGTTTGACGTATCTCATTAGAAAAAGTTGATGGAAACTTCAAAATTCAGCAAAAAAATCCTTAATTTCGCAAAACAGTTTTTTGCGCTTGCTTGAGGTGGTTTTTGCCTTTGTCGAAAAACGCGCTAAATGGGAGATGGAAACACACTTGCCGAATAAGTTCTGATCAGCTGTTTCCGCTGTCTTGCCGGACGCTCCCATAATGTGCGGAGACATGGCTGGTAGCAAACACATTTATGAGTACCTCTCTCCATTTTTCTTACCAGTCAATAAGAAATCCATGGACTGGTTTTGTTTCTAGTTTGCAACCTTTACATCTTGTGTAATACAGCCATTTGTCAACTACTGATGTGACGACACAAATTTGATTTATTTGCCTAATAGTAATATAATATAGGACATAAGCATAGGAAAACATTATTTATTTTATGTACTTACTATACATATATATCCACATCGAATGGGCGAAAAAATTGAGTGCCGTAAGTTACTTGCTAATATGGTATTTTTTCTCAAAAAACACTTTTGAACTCTAAATCAAGTAGTTATTTTATTGGCTCCTACAAAGTAATAACATGAGTACACATCTGGGTTAATACTACAGGTGAAGGGACAATGTTCAATCTCCAATTTCTTTTGCCACAGCAGTATCAGATTGAAAACACTTAAAAGACAGCTCCTGCGATGGCAGCTTTTGTAAATAGTTTGAAGTTTAATTCCCCATTCACGTTGTCAGAATGAATTTAATATCCATAGTGGGTCTTTCTCACAGAGGACATTTTGATTGCTGTAAACATTTAATTTAGGTAAGCATGCTGGCTCACTACACCTAAATGGAACACAGTCTTCATCAACGTTTTCTAGTTACACCTGCTATGATAAGACAAATTGTCATGGGAAAGGACTGCTCTGCTGAGTGTTGGATGTAGACTATTAGTTGTGATATACATGAAAATCCAATCTTTAGCATACACTGCACAATTTGCCAGAGCTATACTCACTGTGGTCTGTGGAAGAATTTGGTTTTCTTTCAAAACATCCGACAGTCATTAATGGCATGTTTGAGTCAGTTGTGCTTTGTGAAATAGTTTTTTGTTGCAGTAATGAACTCTCAGTGTAGTTTCATGTTCAGTCTGAGCATATATTTCCACGTGCATTGCCCCCTAATTCTTACCAAACCTCTAGTTGTTACTTTAACCAAGCTTTTATGTGCACAGGGCTGTGAGAGTGGCTCTGCAAGTCTGTGGCAATTTATTATATATTTATTATATTATTTTTATATATGGGCGATATAAGCATTCTAAAATATTCAGTCAGGAAGACTTCCTTTGCTGCACGGACATGTACTCTGGATTACCTCCTCTATTTACAAACCACGTGGGTACATCAAAGCAAGTTAAGACTCGAATTAAAATAACTGGGGCAGGTTATTCAATTTTTTAGACACATTTGCACCTGCAACTTTAACACTGCACAACAGAACATGCAAAATGCAGCAAAAACATAAAGATGATTTCAAAGCCTGGCTTTTTACCTCCAGTTTAAAAGTACATTTCTTCATTACTTCGTGTAATTTGGATTCACAATGGTCCAGGGACTATCAACCCGTCTGTGTCATTTAATTATGGGTGTATGAAATGAGAGTTTTTCCTCCCGTACTCCTTTAATGTTTCCCGGAATTGATAAGAGAGAGGAAGCTCATCACATTACATTGCAGAGTTGTGAGCCTCCTTTGTTGCGGTTCACTCACGCTAATGGGCCTCATCAGCGTCGCAGGCAGATACTCGACTATTAGCCAGGAAGAAACAGAAGTCCTAATGGGAAACACAGTGGAGGGTGGGGGAAGTGGGACACGAAGATGGGAAGCCGTATGAAAAAGAGGAAGAGGGAGGAGGGAATGCCTAAACAGGAAATAGAAATAAGAGAGAAAAGGGAATCACAAATATATGATAAAAATATTGCAGAAGCAGATCAATTTAATATCAGTTTCAATTATTGAGATATGCCATGACTAGTTCATATAATGTGATTTTTTTTATTTTCTAGTTTATACCACCAGCTGAAGTAGCATAGTAGTCTGAACTTACACTTGGTTCATCAAAACACTTCCACTGGATTTTTTAAACACCTGCTTAAATTTCGAAAATACTGCATTGCCAGGCACAAGCACAATTGTTAAATTACCTTAACAAAGTAGTTATTTTAACCCACACCAAGATTCGTCCCTATTTCTAACCAAGTCGTGGTTTTGCCTAATCATTACCGTTTGCACTGACAAACGGTGCATGTATTTGTCGTTCTGGAGGGCAATTACAGACTTTGTTGTTTAGAATTTAAATTGGAGGACTCGCAGGAACTGGCCCAAGTCTGGTAGCTGACACTCACCGAGAATTGGCATTTGTGCTTCTAACTAAAGTTGATTCTGAGCCCAAATAATAAGTCTGTCTCTTAAAACATGGATTTTCTTGGGTAAATATTTGGGGTAGACCCAGTTTACATTCGATCCTCTAGTACCAGAACTCAGACGCGTTGCCATAGTTGGCCAGGTCTATGTGAAAAGTGCTTTTAAAAATTTTTAATTGAGTAGTAAATTAGGTGATAACACTGCCAGAGTTAGCTAATAAATTGTTGTTTTCAACAACTGGTGAGTGGGGATATAAAAATAATATCAGGAATAATATCAGGAAAATGAAGTTTAAAACTCATTGAGATCAGTTCCAAATGTATAAGATGAAGTGTCAAACAGATTACTTCCACACATACACATGGCAGCTCATGAGCTTGTACTTAAGAAAAACTACTCACACACACACACACACACACACACACACAGTATGTCACCATCACAGGATGAATAATCTGTACATTCAGTGGTCACATCCTGCAATGAGGAACCCTCCTTAAAGAAATCTACACAGATAAGTGTTGTTATCAAATCAGAGACAAACTGACTCAAAACACTTCATCATACTCCCACGTCATCTGAGGCGAGGCAGACGCTGCAGTGAACAAGGACCAGTGCCAAGCTATTAGTTACTATATCATTTTACTCACCATGTTAACTGTAAAGACTTTAGGGCAGGGTTATAACAAAGTTCAAAGTATGAAAAAAATATGTATACAATGTGTTTTTTGCTATTGTCAAAAAATCCAGTGAAAACTATTAAAACACACCAACAATTTTCATTCTGAACATGTTTATTTTCTTTAACATAGGCGGAAAAACCTGTGTACTTGTGAACTTAACTTGTTTTAATCCGTTGGAAATTAATGTCCCTAAAAATGTACTTTTTACTCCTGTTTCAATAACTTAAATAAAGTAAAATATCTGCACCCAGCTGTTAAGGGAAAGTGAACCCCTGATATCTTAGTTGTCCTTGTCAAATCATCTGTAAGTCACCTCTGTACCATTTTCTCTGTCAGACAGGCCTCCATCTGTCCCAGCTCGTGTTCAGTGGGAGGCTGCTGAGCTCCGTTCTGTTATCCGCTTTCTCGGCTCCAGTTCTGTTCATTCTGGCAGGATTCCCTGCTGGATCTTTTGCCCTGGGCCTAAAAATCTAAAAAAAAACCTCCTGTGTTTGTTGTATAAACAAACACCAACACTCCCCCGGTAGTCCAAGCTCCTAGTACGGGTAGAGTCAGCTAACAGGACTGCTAACTAGCTAACGTTTTTGGCAGGGCCTTCAGTTAGCAGCACTGCACGCCATGGTTTCAAGAGAAAAGGTCTGTGTTGGAACAATCCCCTAAAACTTTTGTCTTGGCCTTAATGACCAGGCTCAAGGTTGTTGTTCTGTGACTATCTGAACAGTGAAAACTTGATCGAATAAGGCTCTTCTGATCGATTAGCTGTTCAGTCGAATATTAGGGGGCAGCCTCAGAAAAAACTGCTTTCACAGATGAAAAATTGTTACGGCAAAACTTTTTTCCCCCAACTATTCTTAAGTCATAAACACAGAAGAGAAAACTGTTTAGATCAGACTTATAAAATGGATCACCACAATTGTTTTTTCTCACTTGCCTCTCAGGGCTTCAATAAGGCCTGTCTGAGTGAGAATTTGAAGTTTGTGCATTCAAACACGAACACACACACACAGTCTCATAAATCTCTGTGATTCAGATCCATTATGGATTTCAGTCTCTGAACACAGTGTGGCTCTGATTTATCTACATGAGATGCTACAATAACAAGAGGGCAAACTCTGCTGCTGATTTTCAAGTAGGCACACTGAACACACACACACACACACACACACACACACTGCCTGCAAATCTATGAGCTGACAAACAGGTTTGAGAGACGATAATCATGCAGCCACACATGCACAAACATTTGCTCTCAGATGGTGTTTTCTGCTCTGAGGTGGCCTTTCAGTGAGGTCAGCAGGTGAAAAACAAATGCAGACAATGCTACAAAATCTCAAGTTGCTGATTTCAATAAATATACAACACGAAACTCTGTAAATGTACTTTGCATTCCTAGCTCCTGTTGAATTGTTTGGTGTGTGCTTTGCAGTGTAAAAACATTCTGTAAATTTTCCAACAGAAATTAGTTTTTGAAGAAATTAGGACAGTGTATTGCTTTCATTTATTTATTTTTAGAGGTGCATCTCTTTCAGTCTTCTTGCTTGCTATATTTTATGTTAGCTAAAAACCAAAATATGTAGGCTATAATCATGGCACTTGCAGGGTCTTAAAACTATTTAAAAAGCACTGAAGCACTGAAGGCCACTTCTCTGTGCATAGAAAACTGTGTGTAGTGTTTTGAAAAAAGTGTATTTTAAACTGAAATTTGAATGTGAAACAGGAAATGCCGACTTGTTTCAAGGACTTGGTACATGAAGTGCAAGTGTTACTGTGTAAACAACTGAGAAAAATGGTATTACAGCACAGGAAAATTTAGGAATTTGTTTTTTGTTTCAACTTTTTATTTTTCATAAGTTAATTTCTATATGCAATGATTTCTGATTTAGCAACTGAAAAAAATGTAATAATGTCTATCAGACACAAACAAGAATACAGCAAGAGAACGTAAGCAGAGTGGAGAGCATCAGCAGAGTGTCTGCACTGCAAGAAAGCTGAAAGCACACTAGCATGTTAAATGCTCCAATTTTCACCAATATTGCCATATATTTCTATAAACAAACTTTTATCATCAGAATAAATAGAAATTCTTCACATAGTGGCTTTAAATTTGGAGTCATTTTTGTGTGTATATCCTCATAACCAATACACTCAAAAATAAAAAAGCAAGATTGCAACTTTCATGTTATTTCCACCCCAAGTGGCACTGAAAACATTGAGGACAGACAAAATTTGCTCAACGTCTGGAGGCGTGCAGGCAATAGAACTGCCATATGTTCTCATGAGCTGCAAGCAGACGTTTTAAAATTCAGGGTAGGGGAAGAAAGAAGGCTGCTGTAAAACTAAGTGGAAGCAAATTAGCACAAATTAACAACAGGACATTGATTTTTAGCTCTTAAAGGTTAATGTAGTTTGGGACTCTTCTGTCTGAGAGGCTGTCCTGAGAGAGAAAGAGGCAGAGAGAGAGAGACTGAGCCAGAGGGGGAGTCTAAAAGAATAAGGAAGAATAAAGAGGAAGCCAGAGAGAAAAGAGACAAAAGCTATGTTTTTCCATATTCTCAAAAAATAAAATAAAATAAATGAAATGTATGAAAAATCTATGATAATACACGGATTTAAGTAATAAGAATAAATATAAAGTTGAAAAACAATCAATAATAATAATAAAGGAGAGGAGAAGTACAGAAGAACTTGAGTTTAATAATGAAAATTATTTTATTTATTAATAT
Source organism: Lepomis gibbosus (assembly GCA_029875015.1). Lineage (NCBI taxonomy): Eukaryota > Metazoa > Chordata > Actinopteri > Centrarchiformes > Centrarchidae > Lepomis > Lepomis gibbosus. The sequence goes on along the minus strand of JAPMOB010250789.1, from coordinate 35,216 downwards.
TTTTTATGTTGTGTTTTCTTTCTTTCTTGAATGCATCCAATCACATTTCCTACATTATCTTCTGTGCACAGACATTTTAAATAATGACTAAAATTCATCTTTCAAATAGATCCTTTTTGAACATTTCACAGGTTTTTCTTTCTGTATTCTTGTTCATACTAGCCGTTAAGAGATCCCTTTCTAACATGCTTCCATGGACAACGTTTATGATTATGCAAAAATGATTTCAGTGTAGATATGGGCACCTGACTATTGTTTTAAAATAGACTTTTAAAAAATTGTGACCTTATCGCTAAATGAACAGCATTTACCTCAAGCACTAGACCATCGTCTGCTGAATTTCAGCAGCTCAACTGATTGAGATGGCTCAACATTGAGAAAGGGCAGAACTGTTTTAGAGAGCAGAGATTACAGATAAAACATTGGGGAAATGACAACAGAGAGTGTTGCTGGACATCACGTAAAAGGGGAAAACGAACACTTATGCTGATGGTTTGGTGCAGTACATCCGTTGGTCACTGGGCCAAACCGCAGTCAGGCTACAATGCTACACTACATCCAGGTCAAAGTGAGGTTGACACCTTTAAATACAGCGTCATCAGTTTCTTAAGGTACTTTTAAAGAGCTACAGTGAGTAAAAAGTGAGTGAGACTGAAGTGACAGGACTGTGGGGGCAGAAGGAAGAAGAAAAAAGGAAGAACAAAATCAGCCAAACAGTGTTTGGTGTGGTCATAAATGTCTGGCTCAGGGGGTCATGTCTTCACCTTTTGTTTGAGTGAAAGGCGGGGCAAGCTAGGGGACCCCACATACTCACACTCACACACGACCAATGGCAGCTCAGGACAGTCCTTATCAGCAGCCCTGCACATGGTTTATACACACACGCACACAGAGATGCGTGCACACACATCTGGCAATATCACAAACATAATTTCCCACAGATGCATAGTAAAAAAGCCACACTTGGACAAACACACAGACACGACTATAGAGTTTGTTTTTTCCTAGGATAGTGAAGTCATGGCCTGCCCTGCTCTGCCTCTGATAGGTGGTAGGGCGGGTCATGCTGTCGCCATCCTAGGGGGGAAAATGATGTATACAGTATGTGTGTGTCATTCTGTGTGTCCATGTGTGCATGTTTTATCCGTACATGTGTGCACCTGTACATTTACACGTGCAAATACACTGATGCCGGTGTGTGTGTTTGAATGAGTGTGTTGTTCATGCCTGGATTCTCACAAAGTAAAATACCATCATTTATATTCATACCCTCCGCCTGAGGAGAAAGAGAGCAGTACACTTTGTATTCGACACTAATGCACATAAGACATGGGCCCATTTTATAAATAATGATTCATCCTTCAGGCTTTTCGCTTTCCTCCCGCTCTTCTGTAGTTTTCCCATGAGTTTCATATCACAATGCCTTTTTGTTTAAATTATTTAAACTTAAAGTTTACATTTCCTTACAATTTGCATGTTTGCCATTATGCCAGGCTTACTTCTTAAAACATTTAACAGAAGAAATAGAAAGATAGTTTTCACTTGAATTCTCAATTATGTTTAATTTGCTGCCACACATAGACATTATGATAATAGAAAGTAGATAAAAGAAGCCTTTTTTCTCTGTAAGAAAGATTAATTAAAGGCTTTTTGTTAGATTTACTGCTGTACAGAATAAATACACATCATAAAAACGCTGTGTGCTAAAGCCCAGCGGAATGCACCACCAAAACCAATGGATGTGGGACACATTGTAAACTGCAGCGTAGCGGCCCTGAGGAGGCTGTGAGACATTTGAGTTATTGTGTCATTTGTTTATGATACTTCTGCTTCAGAATTAATGTGAAAGTGTTCACATTAGTAGTTTTGTTGCTTAAACCTTACCAAATTGCATTTTATTTTGAAAGTCTAACCGGATGTTGCATATTTATTTGTGCTAACTTTAACGGATGTTGCTAAGCGGGGCTAGCTGAGTTTGGCTATAAACCAGGGTTTGTCAGTGTTATAACTCACACTGGTGCGTGTTGTTATACAGGTGTCCTCAAAGAAGCTGATGTAGGACGTCACTGCCTCTGTAAACACGTCCAGATTGTTGGTAGCAGTCCAGAAGACATCATAGTCAGTGCAGTCCAAACACACCTACACAAGCGACCCAGCTCTTTTTCCTCTGCTGCGGTGCTTCACTGCCGGCACAACAGCGAGAGAGCCCTTCACCAAAATGTCCAATAATTCCAGTTATGACATGAGAAAAGTGAGAACTAAATCCGCTGGAGTTGTTCCTCTGATGTTCATGAGCTCTTCTCTGGTGAAAGAGCACAACCAAAAACTGAATTAACACACAAAAACAGAACAAAACAAAGAGCACCTAACACAGAGGCCAATATGCTCAGTGCCATATTGATCTCAGGATTGCATGATCTGGGCATGCCATGATCATGTACTGTCATAACAGAGAACTGCTATCCAAATAAACAACACATCCTCATACCGATAACAGAACAGGCTTTTTGCCAATGACTCCCATGATGTCATTTGTGATCGCTGGAGAGTACCATCCATACCAGACCTTCATCGTCATGGTAGCAATAAATGAGGTTAAAGTTTTGAAATGGTCACAATTTGGTTAGGTTTAGGCAGTCAAACTACTTTGTTAGGTTTTGGAAAAGATTCATGGTTTAAGTTAAAATAAACAAGTTATGTAAGTCACACTGATGTAACTTCAGTCTGTCAGAAGAGAGCTGCTCCACCTCCTCTTGCTGAGGGAGAGATAGAGGTGGAGGTCTGGATTCAGTAACGTGGGGGACATATTTACTGATGTGATCTGTGTGGCAGCTCTGTGATGAAGAGATCAGTCAGAGAGGACTGTGATCCTTCCGAGCAGGTGACCTTTCCAGCACAGAGAAACAGGGGAGAGACAGATAGACATAAGCACAGTCGAGCTCTAAGTGACACTGACATTTGTACACTGCAGTATGTGGCCCTGCTGGGATGTGATCATCCACTTAAATATTAGTAGAATGGGTGCTCTGTAGAAATGTCACTCCTCACTGTCAGGTCATTGTGTTTCCTGCTGAGATGTAGTTGTGTTCACTCTCAGCCCCCATTGCAACCTTCTTTTTGAGCAGGTTCAATGAAAAGTTAGTGCTCTTTGTTTACCAGCTTAGCATGTTCTACTCAAAGAGCCTACACAACCATGCTAACAGCCCTGTGAGGCTATACTTACACACATTTGCGGTAAATGCTAACACAAGCATGGCAACATGCTCAATAGTAATTCAACACCATGTTGTGTATAGGTGTAATATATTTTGTGATTGTCATCTTGCTAATATTTGCTAAGTAATAACTAAAGCAGAAGCTTGTGGGAATGTCCCTAGTTTTGCAGGTATTTGGTCATAAAACACAGTATTGGACAAACTGGAATTTTGATGATAGGACTTGATGGAAAGTCAATGGATTACCAAAGTAATAAACAATGTATCTCCTGGGCACCAAGAATATTTCAAATTGTATGGGCTTCCATCTGAGAGTTTTTAAGATATGTCACTAACTTTTAGCTACACTAGCCGCTAAAAGTACTCAATCTCTCAGCAACATTGCTGCTTTGTAATGACAGTGATGTGGAGCTGTGTGCTTGGAAGCAGCAGAAGTGGAGCTGCGTGTGGAGCTTTGTGCTTCGGACTAGCGGAGATGTGGGCTCGCATACCGCCTTGGAAGAGGGAGGGTGTTAAGAGTGATATTTAAGTTTCTAGTTAAGTGTTTTAAGTTCGAACCTAAATCTCTTTTTCTTAAGAAAACTAAATCTTTGTGAAGACTTTGTGTTCCTGTTCGAGTATTGTTTAATCATCAATAAATATCTATTTGTTTGCGCATAATCTATTTCTTATTATTTTGTCCCGGTTTACAAATATATTTGTTATTCTTCTCCTCACCTCTGGGTTTGAGCCACCTGACGACGTAACATGGTTGTCTTCTCTTGATGGTTTCAAACCATCTGTTTCAATTATGACAAAATACGTTTATAAATTGGAATGCAAATACACAGCACTGCAATGCAAATGCTACATAGAGTATGTGGTTTTAATTTTATTACAGTTGATTGCACACATGTAAATTAAACTAAATTAAAAGTCCATGTTTACTCTGTGCTGGTTATATATTAAAATTATGAATTTAGAAATCTGTTGGTCAAATGCAAAGAGCAATATTCTGAGATAATGTGTTCCAGAAATATCACTCAATGTCATCCCAGTCAAAATCAGATATTTGAAAATTGAATAGAAAAAACACAGTGTATTGATTTTATAACTGTAATATATGATGGTGTCAATGTGCACTTTTCACTGAAGAAGACCTTTCGCTGGTGGACTGTTAACTCTTTGACTAGTTAGAATTTACTAGTTGACACTAAAGCGATAACAGCATGAATGAGGAATTACGTCACAATGGCTGTTGCTGTAGAAGCCCTCAATATTTGCGTCTATCTGTGAAACATAATTACCACTGGGAAACAAATGAATGCTCCAAAACAAAACCTTTTGTTTATTTATCGTTAATAGGCAACTGTGGTTTGGCTATTCTCTTCATTGTCCCACAGAACATCTAACAAAACAGAATCACTTAAATTAGTAAGTAGAGAAATTATACAATAAAGTATAACTATAATTCCGTGTAAAAAAAACACAAAAACAATTCAGTTATCTCGTGAACACACACATCTTTTGAAATTTCGGGCAATTAAGACACGCAACGCTCCAGGATAAGTATTTTTTTTACTTTCAAGCCCTGCAAATGTGAAGACACTTATCCACTGGATGTACAAATATCCAAAGGTTCATTTACTCATTTTTTTTATTCAAAATATACCCTTTCCATGTCCGTGAACTTGGACTGAAACTACAGCTGGACATTAAATATTAAGGCAGAAGTGCAGCTAATTTCTTTTTATTTTATACCCACTGTTTTTGAAAGACCCATCGTCTAAAGATGTGCCCAGGTGTACTGACAGTCTGACCTTCGGTTCTGCTGGTAATGAGAGTGAAAACCGAGTAAACAGCTTTTTGCTTTTCTCTTCTCCCAGAGGGGCTGTCCTCTGTTTGGGCAGAAGGAGGAGGAATGATATTAATGCTGCTAACATGTCTGAACCACCCTTCTCATTATTGAAGAAGCATGGAGGAAGACAGAAAGATTTAGGAAAAGAGAGACATACACAGAAACAGGCCAAGACTTTCTGGGGGCTGGCATGTTTCTCCACCACCAATGCCACCTCATCTTCCTCTCCTCCTTCCCTCCTCACTTAGCAGAGTGTTAAAAAGATGAGATCTTTCAAAGTGGAGGAATTATATTAAGCTTTCCTCTGGGGTTATGTTGAGCTGCTGTGGCTTTTCTCAAAGCAAATGCAGCGAGGTGAGCCGGCAGGACAGAGCTCGCCTGGGGAGATTAAAATCTGCGACCAAGGGCCCATGTTGCAGAGAACTGTCATATCTGTTTACTGGTTAGCACTGTGGCAAGAGGCCTAAGACGCTAGTTTAGGCCGGACGCCACTGAGGATCTTTCTCGCTGGTATCTTCTTCCCCAAATACTTTATCAGCATTTCTGGCAGAGGAGAATGTAGTTAATGGATCGAGGCGTCTCAAACTGTAACTGTTGTCCTCCTTTATATAAAACAAGCGGTGTGCCTCCTTCAACCACCCAACTTGGCTGAGGTTTCCATCCCATTCTTGTATCCTATTGTCTTTACAGGAATTTCTCTGTGGAATGTAAGATATTAAAGACACTGCAAGTGCCAATTTTAACATTCAGAAAGCAGAGAAACAGGAAACCCTCTTCAATAAACTGCAAGCATGTTCATATCAAGATTTTGTTCCATAATAAGAGGTACCATTTAAAAAAAAGAAACAAAGCAATGCAGACATGCATGCAGTTCATGAAGTACATATGTGAATCTATTACAGAAACATGTCGAAGACCTCTACCATCATCTTTTGCAGTTAGTTTTAGGTTGGTGTTAGTTTACAGTCCTGGATTCTGTGTTATTTCTTCACACATGCATGTGAAGCATGCTGTAATGTAAAACCATATTGTTATGGTTAATTTAATGTTTATTCAAATTTCTTTGTTATTTTCTTATCTATCTGATTCTTTTCATGCTGTTTTTTTCTGAATCTTGATAGCCTTGCTACTGTATCATCAGAGCCGGTTGACTTGTCACAAAAGGGCAAGCTAACATAAAACTATTAACTTTACTTTTTAAAAAGTGTTTAAAAAGTCAAAATATCTGTATGAAAAAGGTTTATTCAATTTGGGAGATAAACTTTTTGGAATCACTGTTTTTGTTCTATGTATTTATATGTACATACAAATGTACAAATTTCACAATCTAAATAAAAATTTGTATATAATTGGTCATATTATGCTTATTTGCAGGTTTATAATTTTATTTAGGGGTTGTACCAGAATAGGTTTGCGTGGTTTAATTTTCAAAAAACACCATAATCATTTCATCCTGCACATTGCTGCAGCAGCTCTTTTAATCCTGTGTGCTCCGCAGTGAAGCATCTCACTTCAATTGGATCTCTGTGGGGAGTTGCACATGGGCAGTATGGAGGACCATGTCTGACACAATTCAAAATTAATATAGAAATAAAAAATGCTCAATAAATAAATAAACATTCAATTAAATGCAGCAAAAATATTTAAAAAAATAAATGTGGGCATTAATTAAAGTATACAATGAGACATTAATTAATATATCTCCTTTAAGTTACCTTTTATTCACCTTTGAAATAATTAAATTATTTATTTATTTTCCTTTAATTTATTTAAATTTATTAATCTTTTATTTATTTATTTTTTCATTTTTGTGTGGGTGCTCTGAGTGTTTTTAGTTTGTGTCATGATATGACATATAACATTGCATTGCATTAAAGTGAGCCGTTGTTTGTGAGAACCACACGGTCGGCTAGCCACAGCTAATTTTGGAGTGCACATGTATTCGAGCCTCTATGGTAAAGTGAACTGACAGGCAGGGTTAGCAACTTTTTTCTGTAATTTTCTCACTTTACAAAGACAAGTGTTGCAGTATGAGAGTCTCACCTGAAGAGAGGCTATGGAGTCTTAATTGTATGCGATATGAGCACCACATACAACATCATTTATCAACTTGCGTCAGACTTGGTGAACTTAGCCAAAGTCTTTAAGTCATTCGTCCCGTCACTCGGTAATGCCTCCGGGCAGTTACTTGAGACTAACAAGACTAGGACCCTATCGAAATGAATGGGTAGAGAGCCATAACTGCACTTTCACTGGTCACTAGGACACAAAAACTGCAACTTCCGATTACGTAAATTTCATCTTTGTTAGCACTTTCCAAGTAAAAATGTGACCTGCCTTTTTAAAACTTTCCATATGGGATCATTTGAAAGTCAGCTAGTCTATATATATCTATAAGAGAAGTGTTCATGTGACAAAGAATATTTTTTAAGTATGTATGTGTTATTCTATTGCTTTAACTAACCTTTAATAGCTGTTTTCTCAAACTGACATGTTTCCTGTATCCCAGGTCATATTCCTGGCCATCCAAAGCAGTTAGAGCATCAAAATTTCACACACTCTTTCTTAAGTGTTATAGCAAGATTTTTAAAATAGCTTTTATCGTTCCTTATTTTATGTGGCATTCAATCTGTAAAATTGTGGAAGAAAGGGTCTGTCACATATGACCGCCATATTATCAATAAATCCATGAAAAAAATAAATTTTGATAAACTGTTCTGTAAATGTCTAGCCTTTTCGGCATATTACAATAAAACAAAATTAAATCATCTGTCTTATCAATGTGTTCAGTGTTTAGTGGTCTAAGTCAGCTATGAGACAACGATTGTTCCTTAGTCTACATACTGTACAATATTTGTGGACAGCTACATCCTGGAGTCCATTGTCATTGTCTACAGTGAATGAACACAGTGATTTTTCAATTACAAATGGGTTGCCATTCATAAGTTCACCCTCAAAGAGACCGTTGGATGTAAAGGCAATTACATTACTTTACCATTTAAGAAACCTTAAATGCTAAAGCTGACAGATACGTTTTAGGTGCTGCAAATCCAGAATTAAAACTGAAAGAACAGTTGTAAATATGTTGAATGTTCTCCACTTTTTATCCTGTACTTACACAGTAATATTATTTAGTGTTGTGGACTGTATTATAAAGTATGCAGTGTTATCCCTTCCTCTATAGTTACACCGTAACAACGAGCTATGTGCTGTTCTCACATTCTTCCTCACAACGATGCAAGTGATGACAACAACATGCTACCTCCTCTTTCCTCTCTGCTTTAGGCCCATAAAAGAAAAAGAAAAAAACAAGTATAATTTGACCTCTTTGAAAAAAGTCAGCAAAAGAAATGCAAAAAAAAATATGTTTCATCACATTGTTTGTTTGAACATATTGAAATGGAACAATATAATTATGTAAATAATAAAAGTCCCAGCGATAGTTTTGTGACACTCCATCTCACCATCACATCAATTTGATTCCTTTGTTCAGACATAGACAGACTGTTGACAGACACACAATAGAGGATGGCACATATATATATATAATGTGTTGTAATATATATATATATATATATAATTGTTTAATGTGTAAAATGAAAATGTGCATAAAGTATATCAAATCAGAATCAAATTTCATATTTTTGCCCTATGATAATTTCCAGGCCTTTTACCAAGTGCATGCTGGGATATGCTCTAGTACCCTGAGCAAAAATAAGTGCACTGAGAAAACAGATGGATGGACATGGTTGTTTCAGAATTTTAATTCAGCTGTTTCTTCCCCCTTCAACCAGCTTAGCGGTGATTGACAGCAGCAATCACACTCACACAGCCTAAATGCTGTTTGCTGAAATTAAACTGAGATGGTACATAATACTGCATGTCGCGTTTCGCTGCCACTGCCTCTGGGGAGAGAAAACATATGATTTTTCACTGGTATTCCTTAAATGATAAAGCGTGCAATTTCCGCAGGAAGTATCCACGTCCTCGCCTCATATCAGATTAAATTGTCCATCTAATTGGGGCAACATGGCTCCTCTTTAAAGGAAGAGGAATCAGCACTTCAGGATACAAGCATGTGATGGCAGTCTGGGGGAGCTTAAAGGCATAACAGGAAAGTGACTGGAACACATCGACGGGGAAAGGCAAGGGAAAATAAAGTGAGATGGAGATGTAAAGATACAAGAGAAAGGGGGAGAGAGCTGCTAGCTGCTGAGAAATTGGAAAGCATGCTGACCATAAAATCGCTCTCTTCTTGCAGTATAATCAACTGCTACACCTCTACACAGTCAGCCTTTCTTGCATCATTACATATTGGCATGTGCCAAAACCCAGTCATATTAATTAACCTCTTTAATTTAGCTCCAGTTGTTACTGTAAGCACGTCAATACAGCTAATCAATGCGTGCATAATTACATAAAAATAGCACAGAAACAGTAGAGTTAACTCTGCCTCTAACTGATGGCAGATCACAGCTTTACTCATGCTCAAGATTAATATTCATAATTCCCAGTATTTTTCTCACCGATTAGAAGGTCGATAAACATTGAATGAGAGGTTATGGGGTTAATTGCTCAAACTAAAGGTCAAATCAATTATTGACAAACAGTCTGTGGAGGGTGAAGAGTTGAGGTCATGGTGCTGTAAAAGATTTGTGAGCAATGTACACTGTTTAATTTGTTGGCGACAGGATGCATACAATAAAATATATATATATATATATATATATATTTCGTGTGGATAGGAGGAGGCAGATTCGACTCAGTCTCAGAGTACCATTTTGGCTGTATGGGTTTGCTCAACATCTGATTTTACATAGAACAATAAGTTACTATATATCTTATTATGATATAAACATACACATATCAACATATAATGCTGTAAATAAAAGTGTGAAAAGAAAGAAGCTTTTAAATCTTTTTAAAGTTCTTGAATAAATCCAAAATTTTAACCCTTAAGGAAAATGGAGAGGGTCAGTGTGGCATAGCTTGTGTGTATGTGTTAGAAAAGAAAGAGAGAGACAGCACACCAGCAGGGTCGGTGTTGTGTGGTGTTGTGGGATGTTTGAATCCTTTATCACCATGGATGAACCACACAAAGATTATTATATCATTTTTAAACAGTAAGACACGCGAGAAACCGCAACGTGCGTGCAATTGTTGGCCAGTCGGCAGATATGCACATCTCTGCACAAGACCGGAGAATGGCAGGCGAGCGGAGCAGAGAGAGAGTGTTATAAAGTGAGAACTCTTGGACTCAAAAGCAGATTCGGTAGAGCTCAAAGGAGTAACAAAATATTTTATTGGATTGTGCAACAGAAGGCTTAGTGACATGTTTCAGCAGAGCAGAATGGTAAGCAAAGAGAGGGCGGGGTGTGAGCAGAGCATGGCGTTCAGCAGGGTCTCCTGACGATAAGTGATTCTGAGCACAGAGAAACACTGGGTTAATCCAAGGAGCACAAAGAATCTTACTTGAGTCAAGAGTAGGCATTGACGCATGTACAACGTGTGGTTAACTCATTTCCCAAATTTGTGCCTCCTCGATCCTTGAGCCTGTGACCGGGAAATCGATCTCAGAGGGCCATCTTGAACAACATATCAATTCATAAAATACACATAGAGGATCAAGGATCGAGGATCGAGAAGGCTTTCTGGAGGAGCTATAATCGAGGATACATACTTTGCAAAAGTCTTTTCAGCCACTGTGACTTTAAAAGAGGCGTGAGCTGGACCGACCCGCTAACTGCTCTTCCATGTGCAGAAAAACAGTAGTTCAAAAGTTGGGATTTACTTGCTTTATTATATTATTTCAGACCGTGGTTTTAAGAAACTTTAGGCTATATGCTTTGTAAAAAAACACAGTCCTTGCTGCTGTTATGAATATGATATTAGTTTAAAGGTCGGGAGAGAAGGGGGGTGGTAGTGAAAGGAAGTTAGCCTATAATTTATTTAATTATCAACGATGACTGCCACACATTGATTTTCTCATTTTTTTTACTAGCCGTATTTAATATATATATATATATATATATATATATCACTCCCTCCCTCTTTCTCTTAACACCACTGCACAAACCTGTCCAAAGTTAGAATAACCCCCCGTCATTCTGTGGGAAAAACTGGAAAATAACTAGTAACGAAATAAGTAACTAGTTACTTTTATCACCCAGTAATAACTAAAGCAATAATATTACTTTTTAAGGAGTAATAAGATTTCTGAATAACTTGCCCAACACTGAAGACAACATATGGATTTGCTGTTTTGGTCTTGAAGATGTCTCGCCCTCTCATCCATTCATGCAAGAGGCTTCATCAGTGCTACTGTTCATCAGCAGAAATTAGTAACTCTCTTAGGTGAGTGGTCATGAGAGTATATTCACTCAGAGAAGCGTGGTTTGAATTGAAACCTTCAATTGCAGGGTTTCCCTCTGGAAATACTTTGGCAGAGGTAGAGAACCCCTCCCCACTTCAGTTATGTGCTCAACCAGCAGTCGTGCCTGTGCATCCCGGCCTGATTGTAACTGATTGAGCCATTTGCTCTGATTAAACATTGCGATCTGCTGCCTCAATAAATTACTGTAAAGTGAATATACAATGTGACTGATTGTTACATTGAGTCAGCCTGATATGCAGCCTGATTTTGTCTCAAGATCACTATTGGTTACTAGATGATAACACGACAATTGCTCCTCACTGAAGGTTAATGTGTTATTTCATAACTTTTGCGAGGTTAATGGAGAGCCAGATAAAGATGTTATTTCAGGAGAGGCAGCCAGCGTCTGCTGTACAACTTGTGGGAATCCTTGCAATTTCTCGATCCAACCTGAAGTAAACACCTGAATCTGGGAGAGATTTTCTCTATATACTGAAAATGCATTTTTCAAAGCAAGTATCCAAACCAGGAGCATAAGGATTCGTAAAATACCTTCCCTCTACAATGATTTGATCCATTAGTACTTTCAGGACATTGTGGTGGGATACTGTCCTCTGTGAATAACAACAAAGCCTTTGATGTGCCTCAACTGAGTTGGTGAAGAACAAGTGTCCTGATTTCTCCTTGCTGGAAAATGAAAACTAATGCAAGCATTTACAAAGCTACATTAAAGGAAAGCACTTAAAATGCAGGTGTGTGAAATTATTCTTTGCTTGTGATATTCTGAAATTTCATATTTACATTCAGTGTGACTTTCAATGACTGCAACAGCAAAATAAGATTTACTTGATCAACAGTTATTCAAACATCGTATTGGCAAAGGTCAGAGCCTTGACAACATGTCTGTAATGCTGTAATGCTGTTACTTGTTATGTGCTATTTTACACATTCCTTCTTTTATACAGTCCCCCAGGCAGCACTTTGTCTAATCCAGAGTGAAACAGTCACCACAGTACACATACAAGAGATCAGCGTGTCTGCATCATAAATACTCAGAGATAAACTAAAGAAGCCATATGCTGAAATGTCTTTTCTTGGTTTGCAAACCACAGTCTTTGTCTTGGATTAGATGAATAAACATCAAAACGTGAAAAAAACAAATATAAACAGATGCAGTGAAATGATATCTGCCGTAGACTGGGATGGGTGTACCCCAAAAGTCTGTTTCCTAAAAGAAACAAATGTATACCTCCTGGTGAGCACGCTTCTTGTCCCACCGCTTTAATGCCCGTAGTTGCCTATACATTGTCAATACACTAATTAATATTAAACTTAAATCCTTGTTGGGAGACTGAAGCAAGATAGAATACATTGTTTGATTGGTGAAACCTGCATCCCAGGAAAAGGGATGCCAGCGCTCGACCCACTTTGATGAGCAACTTGCAGAAATTAGATCTCCCGAGTAGTGACAGAGGTGGAGGGGGACACAGATATCTAAGGATGACCCAAGTATATTCCCGCGTTATTCCCACAAATACTCCGCCCAATTAACAAGGCTGCAAAGGAGTTTTATGACATGTTTTGTGTGACATAAGCATGTACACTCAAATGTTATTTTTGCATATGTTGTGTATTTACAAGCGACGTATCACATCCACATAAAAGGCATGTGAGTTAAATGTTTGCTACCTCAAAATCTCCCTCAAGTGAGCAGAAAAACTCTGCGTAATTATGGAGTTTTTTCAAGTTTTGCAGTCTCCATCTACCTTTTCTGATGCAATACTTTAAAATGCAACATAAAAATACATTGATGAATTTGGCACATGTATTTGCATGAATGAGGCATCAAAACGGCATCAATAAATAAAATTTGTCCTACCGTTTACCTTATTTATGAGAATGCATTTCATAGCATACGAATATTAAATGCAGATCAAATTAAATATGATTCCCGATTAGAAGGTGTAACATATTTGAGGCGTTCCTTTGTAAAAACAGATATCTCCTTCTGTGTTTATTTTCCTAAATCATGGTTCTTCTTGTGTGTTCTCCAGGGACTATTAAAATCAGGATAAAAATCATGATTTTTTAATATTGCTCACATGAGGGACTATCAAACAGGTGTTTGTTTATGCATTTAAAATGGCTTTTATCTGTTTGTTGACTCATATTATTAAGTTTTATAACACACACAGGTAATATTTTGATTTACTTTACACAAATGTGCTCACATTTGAGTCACAGTTTCTCCAGTTAATGTGCGTCTGCATGGAGGACCACACATTCTCCCATCAGGTTTTTTTTTTTATAAATTCCAAAGTTTGCTTAGAAAGTGTTTTCTGTGTATGCAGCATTTATAAATGAGGCCCCTGGAATCATCACAATCATTACCACATTTCATCTGACTAGCTACGGCAATATGAATTCAAATTGGCTCTCACTGTCACCACACGTAATTTGGTTGGTGATGGCACAGTGGCCTTTGTTGTGAGAGACCCGGATTCAAATCCTCACTACCAATGTGTCCCTGCAAGACACTTAACCCTTAGTTCCTCCAGAGGCAAGCAACCTCGCTTTGGATAAAAACATCAGCTGAGATGAATAAATGCAATTTTAATGTGATTGAGTTGCAAGTTTTATAAGTGAAACTTACAGTGCTTAGTATTTAGTGGCCAGAGGTGCACGACGTTCTGCTATGATACAGAAACAAGATGGAACTGGAGGAATATATCATCAGTGGATGTATCAATTAAATGAAGCCCCCTGTCCACATCAGCCTTTGAGCACACTAAAGTCAGCTTTTGGCTCTTCTACACACTACAATATGCACTATAATGGGATTAATGGCAAATTGATTTCAATAATGTGGTTTCTATGTTTTGACCATTCAGTTTAGTGGACACAGCATGGGAATCAATACATAATCCATCCCACTGAAACTCATCAACAAACGCAGCCATAATTCTGCAGTATGGTACACAGAGGTAGGGCAGTGGGAGTAAGAAAGACAGTATTTGAACTTGGGTGACCTTGGGTCAATGGACCTCTTCGTGTCATCAGGAAAGCAGCATCCTCTGTTCCCTTTTTATTATCAGTCCAACATGTTCCTTACAGGAAATGATCATTTCTGATTTACTACGAGCTGCAACCAAAAAACATTTATGTACCCTGGGACTAATGTCTTAATTATTTACACAAAAGCAATCACAGAGATAAAAAGAAAATGAGAAACAATGTGAGACAATGGGAAAAATAAAGAGAGGGAGTGAGAGAAGAAAGAAAGAGGTCATCGAAAGGCTATGTGGCGGTACAGGCATCTGCCCATCATAATTTAAAATGTTCCACGATTAAGTCTGAAAGGCAGCGCTGTTTAATTTGTCTGCAGTGTCATTTCTCATACGGGGTGGTCATTGTCTGCTTATCGCGGCACCATTACCATGAAATGGTCTCTGCTAATTCAAAGTCCAGGAAGATGGCTGTCGAGGCTGTCAGTTTTGAAGACACAGATGACCACGAACTTCCAGCTGAAAATGTCTCCTTCAGGTTTCTAATTGAAATAACACCAGGATGGCTATGTTGTGAAGAGATTGTAGAGATATCCCACCTGTAAAGGAATTTCGTAACTGCTAAATATTGACTTTCACAAGTTCATAAATGAATCCCTTAAAGTAAAACATCTGTTTATTCGTAAAGTGAAAAAAATAAAAAAATAAATTCAGAGTACACTGCTGATAGGCTGTTGTCCCAAACCAGTTTGAAGGACGACTGAAATTGCTCTGTTATTGCCTTTGCACCGTTTTCACTCTGTCATTTACTTCATATGTTACATTTGTCACTGATGAATTTGTGAATGCGTTCCCTATTTTCTGGCAGACCCACAGGTTCGAAGTTCAACTCTGTTTATCTTTGATCTGCAGGCGATGCTGTATTTTGTGTATTACAGTACTACTTCAGTCAGTAAATGATATATTTGTTGTGACATCGCATCCCTTTTCAGTACTGACAACAGAGTCATTTAGTTAAAATGTCAGTAAATGTAACTGCACTTCAAGGGCAGCAGTTAGCACATCCAATCAAATGTTTTGTTGCTAATAGTCAACTGGGACGCAAAAAGTGCATGAGGAAGAAAAGGCGTGCATTATCTGCAAAAGACTTGAGTAGAATTAAACGTGAAGCTACCAGGAACCCAACTGCAACCTACCTTGATTGTCCAGAAGTACAAGGTGCCAAGGGTTCAGAGACACGGCCAGGGCCAAGGTTGGAACACGGCCACCACTGAATCAGATTCACAAGTTGAAGTGTAAAGATTGGGCAAAGAAATAACTGAAGACGGACTGAAACTCAAATCCCAATCCTACTGCCAGTTTCTTCAAGCAGTGGTACAGGAAGAAGCCCGAAGTTTTCAAGAAGGCCATGGTCTTTATGCAGGACAGTGCTCCATCACATGCCTCAAAGTACTCCACTGCCTGGCCAGCCAGCATCGGCTTTAGAGTTGCCCAAATGATCTGCCCCCCTTCCTCACCTAACTTGAATCCTGTTAAGAACTTGTGGGCCTTTCTCAAACATCAGATTTAGAGTCAGAGAAGACAATACACCTCTTTGAACAGCATTTGAGAGGCTGTAGTTGCCGCTTCAGCAAAAGTTGATAGTGAAAAGATCAACAAACTGACTCCATGGATTGAAGACTTGTGGCAGTTACTGAAAAGAAGGCTGACTATATTGTTCACTAAATATTTCTGAAAGGCCAAAAATTTGATTTCATTGTCTTTTTGTGTTGTTACACTAGACGTATACTGTCCAGACTGACATTCACGATGCACTGAGGATGAATCCCAGTGTGTTTAGTGAACACTTGACTTGACCCTCGTGCCACGATCAAACTAGAATTTCCAGGGAAACCTTTGCACTTTGGACATCCAATGTGCTTTCCGTGCACTAACGGAAGGGCAAAATGTAAACTCGGTGTCCAAGTAAATGCCAGATTTTCAGAAAATGTGTAGTGAATATTTATGGTTCCAGGAGCATAAATTCTTTGTTATTTTAGTACCCTCACATTTTATTTGCCCACTTTTTTAAATAATCCACTATCTACAAAAGGAGAAAAGAGGAGAGCATGAATCATCAGAAATGTAAAAATTTTATCTATGGATACTTGAGTTCACAAAATTTTTTGCAATCCTGTTAACATTTAACATTTAACAAACATAGTTAGCCGCATGTGCAGCATCTAATCGATAGCATGTCATTAGTCTTCAGGATTAATGAGCCATTAATTGTACTAATTAAACAGATGCATACGCACATATATATATATATATATATATAGAGAGAGAGACATATAGATATATATATATATTCAAATTACTGGATGCCAGCATATGGTTCATCATGTATGTAGCTATCCATCTGTGCAGACTGAGAGGCCCTAAGCAGCTGGCGAGGATGTTTGCTTGAGGACCTTCCTAACTGGATTCTCTAAATGGCTCTGCTTCAGAGGAGTGATCGCACCAACATTCCTCCTGTATCAGTTCATCCGTCAATCATCCTCCTTCACCCTTGAATCCCAGATTCAAGATTCAAAAATCATCTTAACGTATTTTAAAGGCCTGTCTGATAGAAATATATTATCTGGTACGGTATTATGTGGTATTTGCAAAATTTTACTGTTTTGCAGTGTACATTTTAAAAAAGTTAAGTTGTAGTAATTTAAAGGTATATTTAAAAAACTAAAAAACTAAAATAACATACCCAAAATCATTAGGCCTAGATGCATAATTCTATTTTAATAGCAATATCACCATCAAAACCATCATCCTGTAGATTATAATGCAACTGAATATCTTCTAATACACCTGGAATACAACTGTAACTGTAACTTTGATGAAAAGAAACTAATATACTACAGTTATTACAAAATTTCCATGTCCATGTTTTGGCCATATTTAATGTTTATATGTTCACTTTTATTTATAGTTTTCTTCAAAACACTCTTTCTGTCCACACACCCACGCTCCAAATAATATAAAATTTCCAAAACATTTAAATATTAATAATTAATTCGTCAACATTCCTATGACAAAAAGCACTCCCTGTCATGATGTCTCTACTATGACTAAGCTGGGAGGGTCTGTGTGTGGATGACTGTGTTTTGTTACTTTCTGTTTTTGAGTGTGTGAGGCTGGCTGGTGTGTTTTGTTTTTTCTGTCGCTCCGCCTTTCTCTCTCTCTTCCTTGTGGCTCTACCTAGTTTCTACCTTTGCAGGTTGGCAGGAGGCGTGACTGGTGGGGAATCATGGGGCTGGCTCACTCACCTGTCTGGCAGACTGATTAGCACACCGGATTCGTATCATGTCCTTCTGTGCTGCTTCATAAGCCCTGCAGTTCTCCTCAGTTATTGCTGGATTGTTATGTTGTGTACCGTAGGTCTCTAGCCGGCACCAGCCTTGTTGCTACCTTGTACTCTCTGTTATGTTTTGTGGTTAATTTTGTCTTTTATCTTTGGATTTCATAGTCTGGAAAGGACGCCTTCCCTTGTGCCAATTCCTGCCTGCTTCTCTGGAGGAGTACACTCTGCCTGTCTCCCCTGCCTTTCGTCGAGCCTGCCACCCAGCTGAATTTCTGGCCTCCACCTTGTCTTGACTGCACTTCAATAAACTCTGTGATAGGCCTCCCGTCTTTGTCTGCTTCTGGGTTCTGTTTAAACCATATCTGACACTCCCATGCTTTACAGGCCCACAACTTCAGAACAGAACATCCTACGGGCAGGACAACAATAAAGATCGTCTGTTCCTCAGGAATTGGGACTTGCGTTGCGAAAACGGCAACAGAAAGTCATCGGTTGTAACTGTATATGTATATTGGTGCATTTGTTGTTATTACTATCCGGCTATGTTGTTACATACGTTCGTTTAGATGCTTGTTGTTTTGTTCTGGCTGAGCCTCCTAGCTTCACAGATGTGTGTTGCATGCATAGGGTGACAAAATACTAGGATCCGAAATGGATTTCTCATTTGCATTTTGCGCGAAAATCAGTCTATGCTCTCAAAATAATACATTAAGTATTAAGGTTAGATTAGTGTAAGACTTGTGTGAGACCTTTGGAGCACATGTATCATCTGCAAACACCACACACATGTACACATTCATCCCATGGTCAACGGGCCAGGAGCCAAGGATGGATGAGGAATGACTGTGTGTCTATCTGTAGATGGACAGATAAATGGACAGTCCACAGATGGATGAATGGATGGAGTGATCTTTTCCCTCCGTGGCTGCCAGGTGTCATTGATCAGCCTGCTCCACTGTGCTGCATTTTTAATTACTTGGTGAGAAAACAAATTAGACGAGGCGGCGGGGCGCTGCGAGCGAAGAGGTGAAGCCAGGCTGCGATCATTCAGGGTCCTCAGAGACTTTCGATGGCAGCCCAGGACGCTGGGATCAGGAACTGAAGGAAGGAGACAAAAAGCTGAAAGTCACTTGTTTGCAGAGGAAGGCAGAGGCATCTGAGCTCACTGTAAATGCTGTAATTTGTAAAAGCAGTCTTGGGAATATATATATATATAATAAAAATTTTACAATTACTGATTTTATTTTATTTTATTAATTTTTTTTTTGGTCCGTTGGTGAGTCCGTGGGTTGGTTGGTATTTAGTTTTGTCAAGACTGAAATCTAACATCTAAGAACAACACACCTCTGCATTTCTGAGAAAAACTTTGACAACAGTTTATAACCATGCATTTAGGGACGAGAAAAAGAAGTAAAAGAACATTTATTCAGGTGTTAATACTCATTTTTAATAGAGAAAGTAACTGAGTGATCTGGAATAAAAGTAAATGTAAGCACATCTGAAGTGTCTTTGATAATTCCTTATTGCACAGGTTGAACTAGGAAGTTATTCTGTAAACTGTGATGTTTACAATAGACAGTTCTTCTTCTCTTAAAATTAAAATGACTAATCTGGATGTTTGTCTGATCGTCCTACTGCTCGTTGTCATGTCGTATCATTTAAAAGTTTGGATTTGTCGTCGAATGGCACATAGATATCAACAAAATGTGAACACTTTCGTTTCCTCTTCCTCTGTAGCACATTTTGTTTCGTTCGATGTGTTGCATCACTGCAGTGTCACAGCATCTGCATTGATCCCCGGTGAACACGCTATCATTTCTGCCACTTGTTTGCCTCAAGAAAGCATAAAGTGAAGCATTTCCTTTGAGTGCAGTTATTGTTACAACAAACGTGTTGTTGTTTGTATGTTGACTGATGGGTGATGTTAAAACAGCAGTGTGTGTGAGCCAGTGAGCAATAAAGACTGTGTCACTCTGTATTTTCATATTAATTTAATGGTTGGATGTGCCTGTGACAAATTTCCTCAGGGAGTGTACGATCTATCTTATCTGTCATCTTACCTGTGCCTAGTTATTAAAAATAAGAATTACACATTCCCATGTGTGTTTTTTGTTACAGGTGAGATAATATAGAGTTAAGGTGTAATAGATTCTGCTGGGTTTTGCTCTGTTTTTGTATTTATTCCTGCCTAACACCTCCTCCTGTCATCAGATTCCCTTATGTTTGTATGATTGGCTCTGGTGTTGTGTTTTATAGGGTTCACTGCAGAAAGAAACCATAATCTGATGGGAAATCTGATGTGTTTTATTGAGATGCAGCAATGACGAGGCTCTTCAAAGTATAATAAACTGGGAGAAAAACAGCAGAAAATTCACTTTATATGGGTGTTGACTGTGACCCCAAACATCATCCTAGGTGTCACTGCAGTCCATGCCGTCCTTAGAGGGCGCTGCTCTGCAGCATGGTCTCACTCTAACCCCACTTTGCAGATGTCACCACCTATAGATATATCTTTCCTCTGGGAGACTTTTTTTGGCCACTTGGGGGAAGTAGAAAAAACAACATCACAAGTGAACTTCTTTGCAAACTGTTGGTTATTTACACATCCAGCAGATATGGATCAACAACAACACAGCTTCCTGCTGTGACTGAAAAAGACACCATGAGAGCGGTGAGAGTGACCCAAAACAGTAAAGAAGTTGAGCTGAGATTTGATATAAAGCTAGGTGAGGCCAAGGGGGGCTGCATGTTTAGGTAATAATTATATGTAGGATCATCTCCGCACATTGTCATGTGATACATTTTAAAAGTTTTGATTATAGCAACTTTAAGTTGTTTTCATTTGAGCAATATCTGGATGTTATATGGGAGGTTCTTTTGTTTCGTCTTGCCCTAGCCTATGAGTAGGGAGCGACTGATGCTCACAACTTACACTGTTTTCAGTCATAGAAGCTGTTGTTTCAGTTGCAAGGAAAATTTGACGTATTGTTTTTTCACGTTTATCAAAGAAATATGTCTACTTGTGAGTTGTTATATCTGTAAGTCAAAAACAAGCGACATTGTTGCTATTTATGTCTCCATCCAATCGTTACGAATGAAAACCCTGGGTGGTGACGCGAAAACATTATGTCTACTATATCAGTTTTATCTAAAACAAGTCGGTCAGCAGAACTGCCATGGTGTGTTCATTTTGAATGTTTTGTAAATATAAAATAAATAAAATGAATTCATGATACTGTCCTTATTGCACGGGTTATCATAAGGACAGGGGGTTTATTAGGGATTTGGGTTGGGATTTGGGTTGGTTTAATTATTGTTAAACAAGTAGGGGATATTTTGTTCTCACTCAGGAAAACAAGCTTTAACAAGCTTGCAGTTTATAAAACTGTCAGTTATTGTTATTCCAGGTGACAAAGGATTTTGGGGTTTAGTTGTTTTTGCTTTACAGCCTCCGGCCAGTATCTGCAGATGACAATTGTCTCAGTCTGAATTATTCACCTGTGAGGTACAGAAGCTAATTATGTTTGTCATTAGAAATATTTTTCTTTGTTTGAGGCAAATATTCAGACAGCTGTTCAAATTCAACTAAAGATACATCATTTTGACAAATCAGCAATTACCTGGCGTAAGATGAACCATATTGGTTTCAAAGCCACAGTTGTGGAATTATTTAAGGTGTCTTAGTCATTTTAGGGTTTGGGGTTAGGGTCAGTTGATTAATGAATTACTGCAGTAACATATTTTGTTTGGAAAAGTTTTAAAAATAATAGTCTTGCAATTGTAATTGTAATTTAAATGAGTCCATGCTGCTGTGCTGCTGCTGCCAGGAGGGGGCAGCAGAGTGTTTACACCACTGTGAGTGTCTTATCATGCTTGCATTGTTTTTCTGTATAGAAAGGTCCAGATTATTTTTCCCAAATCAGAGTAAATTTGACTTTGAAAGCTCCCTCACACTTTTAAACAATTCTTGAGCAAAAATTAGAGATTAAGAGTGGAGTATTAAAATGGCAAAATAATCTCAGCAGACAGGAAACTCTGTGACGCTGATCATATTAGATTGGACTCGCAGACAGACCGACTTTTTGTTTTTGCTGTTCTGATAAAACTGAGTTTTGGGAGGTTGAACCCTTTTCTCTTGTTGATCTGTGTTTGGGATCACAGCCCATGCTGAAAGCTCAGTTCTTTTGTCTCAATATCATGGTTTCCCTACACGGCGTGGACAGGACTCAGTCCGACGTCACAAGCTGTCAACCTATGTGGCTGGTGCTCTCCTAGAGCTCAATACATGAGATAAATGTACACTCTCAGCCTTATCAGAGCTGTACTTAATGCAAACACAGATAACCGACTTCAGCTGTTGTGTGTTGCTATTCATGTGCACAGCGTGAAATCACATTGAAGTTGCAATTGTTTTTGACCGACTTCTTTCTGACAAATAGGCTGCTCATGCAATGTTTGCTGCCCCCAGAATTCTGGGACCTGTAGTATTAAAAACCGCTCTTGCAACTGAAAAATCTGCTTTCGACCATTTTTTTTTTAAACATGGATGTTTAAATGTATTTTGCCCTGCAAATAAGACCTTATTATTATTAAAATCAATGCTGACTGGTCCATTATAAGGTGATGCAACATCACTACTTCACGTGTGCTCCCCTTTTGTAGACCGTACAGTATTGCTGGCTGGCCCCAAAACTGAAGCATCTGCCTCATATATAAGCTGTTATCTGGTGGAGCGAAGGCATGCACCATCGCTCCTGGGCCACTGAATATTTATTTGGGAATGCAGGTTTGCTATCAAGGTCAAACAGCCTCAACTCTACCTTCACAGCAGAGTCATTTACCTCCCTGAGGTGTGGGGGGGAGACGTGATAGTGAGGAGAAAGAGACAGGAAGAGGAAGAGCAGGGGTTGCAAAGATACTGCAACTTTTTGTTTTTATCTGCTTGCATTTTTCCTCACGCTCGCCCAGGGCAGACGCGTCCAGCGAAAGGCAGAGTGGGTGAACACTGGAACTTTTCTGGATCAAACCTCAGTGCTCAGAAAAATACTCTCACCAGACAAACTTTTTCTGTTTGTCTTTTTTCATTCCAGTCTTCTTACCTCTCTTCATAACTCACGCAAAATCTGTACATGCAGATAGAGCCTAATCTAAATGACTGCGGGGTCTAGCTTCGAGGAGACGCTGACAAAGTGTGCAAATCTGTTTGAAGATTTATCTCTCCACCTGTGTAATGACTCGCTGTATTGTTATGTTGATCTACAAAAGAACATAGAGGGAAATGATGAATGCCTGTGATATGTGTCGACACCTCCCCGACTATGATTAAAAAGCTTTATGATGTTGTTACACCTTCACTTCTCTCTTCAATGGGAGAATTTGAAACCTTAATGAATGCATTGTCTCTTCATTATCTTTTTTTTGTTGTTGCTTGTTGCATTATCTGATATCTTCCTCCTCACTTCTCCCTTTGACCCTGGTTCTTGTTCCTCCTCCTCCTGACTGTCTGTCTTCATGATTAGATTCATTAACTTTTGTTCTCCACAACTACTCCTCCATCTCCTGCTCTTCCCCTGTTGCCATTAATTTCTCCTCTCTATAAAAAACCTTGTTGTCACCTCCTTCGTGAACTGGTTTAGCCTCCTCTTCTTTGCTTTTGTTTTCTCCTCTGTGTTTAGAATAAATTGAAGGGAAAGAACTTAAAAGATAAGAGTGGGCTTTACTGTCTCATTTTTGCATCTTTTGTGAAGTAGACCCACCTTCTTCCTCTTCCTTTTTGGCGTTACATCTTCTCTTCGTAGGACGAAATTGTACATTCCCCAAAAAATAGAAAGAAGAGAATGACGAGAGGATAAATTTGAGAGCCTACCTGCTGTGGTCACCCAGTCATATCTCTACATCTATCACTTTCCATCATTTTCTCTCTTCCTCCTGACTTTTGGCCCTTTTGTCTCTCTATCTGCAGCCAGCTACTCTCAGCTGACATGCTGGAATAACAGCAGAATTAGCTGGTATTATTATTTAACAATGCGTATGCGTAGACAGGAGTCAGCCACGCAAACGGCATTGTTCACACACTTGCCTGCGTACTTTGCATGTACCTGGAGGATTAATCTTGAATCCACTAGAGGGCAGATCAGAGTCGGGTTATCCCTCGCTGACACCGGATTATCTTCCGTGACAACCTCTGAATTTGCACATTGTAAATAAACTTAACATAGCAAACCTAAAGGATGTTAGGATTTTAATGAGACATTATAACGGTCGCTGTAAATGCGGACTAACTCTAGGAGTTTTATTGTAAACATCCCGCCACAAATCATTTTTTTAAAGTCTGCTGCTGACCTTCTATTTCTTCTGTCTTTAATGGCGGTCGGCAAACCAAGTGCATACCGCCAACACCTGGGCAGGTGTGTGGAACAGGAGATTGCTGCTGACATGTCTGTCAGATCGACATACTGCCCTGATGTTCATGTGCTGAATTGCATTTCACGGCTGCATAGCATTAATTTCTGGAGACGTGTACGACCTACGCTCAAACATCATTCAACCATGCTCAGTGTTGTTTATTGGAAGTGCAAGGTCAGTGTGGACAGATTTGCTGTTTTGAGACATTTTTTTCACAACTTGATAGAGAAAAAACGTCACTACTCACTGTATTCACTATTCTAATTTTCTAGGTGGCGCTAGCGAGCCATTTTGCCCAGTGCACTGTGAATTCATGACTGATGGAACATGCAAAGCATAGAAAAGCAACTTCACCTACAAAAATCGATCAAGAAGAATTTCCAATTTCTTTCAGACAAACTGTCCTTAAGGTTCCTGGCTGACTCTCCTAAAGAGCTTAGAATGTTATAATCTGTATTAATTATTAAATCACATCTAAAACCTAATTTTTTAAACTTGTTTCTATGTACAGTACTGACCTGTTGTTGGTTTTGACGTTTATGAAGTGGTTTTTATATTCTCCATCCTATTTGTGCTGCTTCTGTTGTTGACTGTATTTTCTTTATAATGTTTAAAGGGCAACTGATTTGAGAAGTGCTATACTGCAGGATTATATACAGTATTCAACTACATGAACTACTGCAACACTTTAAATGCATTGATGTTACAAAGTTTAGTGAGATGACATGAAAATAGAAGGGTGAGGAAATATGACACACAACAGCAATTATCCCGTCTCCTTTTCACTTGTTTTCTGTTAGCAATCTTCCCATCTTACCCGTCACTCTGTTCTGCGTTTAAGCTGGTAGAAATTTAAAAATGTCAAGGTTAAAATTCTAATTTAAATTTTGAAGGAGTGCAGTCTCTTGTTCTGTCAGAACATGTTCTTGGTATGTTACACCTGCGGCACTTTCAGTCTCCTCTGAGTTTTCATCTCCATCAGTCCTGGTTTATTATATACTCTACATTACTGACCATTTACCAAAGTGTACCATAATTCTTAGTTCCACAGATTTAATGTGAGGGGTGGTGATGGGGCAGTGAATAAGACACCTGGGTTCAGTTCCCACTGTGAGACACTACCAATGTGTCCCTGAGCAAGACACTTAGTCCCTGGTTGCACCAGAGGCGTGTCACCTCTGACATAAAGAGTGATTTGAAGTATATAGTGTGAAACATTCAAAAGCAGTCCATTAAATTGATGGCTTGCTAACTGAGATTGTCCTCACTAGAAAAGTGATGGCAATGGTTGGTTGTGCAAATGGCTTAAACAATCCAACAGCTACCGACAAGGACTTGTTGTGAAATTATGACTTGACATTATTGTAGCGCTGCAAACAGGTTTGCGAACTGAAAGTGAAGCAGGGAATTGCATCAATAAGGATTTGCCTATACTAAGGCGTTTCAAAACCAAATCAATAAAAGAAGAAAATGAGAGGGTTTGGAGGAAAATATGAGAAAGAACTGAAATATCCAGTTAACTTTTGAGAACATTCAGAGGCTCAGTCTGAGGTGGAAACACCTTCAGGCATTCATTGGTATCATCAGCCACATTTTTTTTACCACCAGGGCAAGAATGGGACAAAAGAATCTGTACAATTCCTTCCAAACCACTGCAAAGCTGAACAGTAAGTGCTGAGGACAAGTCTATCAGTGCAAGTGAACCAGTGTACTCACTTGCTCTTGACTGACTTCCAGGTGATCCAAGGGGGCTGTGGAGTACACAATATCCATACTCAAGTAGTCTACAGCTAAGATGCTGTAGAAAACAAGGCACAGAGGGAGAAGAGTCCCTCTCTGACCTTCACCCCCACTGTTACCTCAACAGCCTGGCTTGCCTAGACAATGACATAAATATAAAAAATTAAATATTGCTAAGTGAACGGACCCCAAAGTGTGTTGTCTGGCTGGAAAATGTCCAGTTTGCCAGATTACCAGTCCAGCGCTGTTTACCATGACCACTATTGTTCCCTTACATTAAGGTAATAGTAAAAACACAACTTGTTTTATATTTTGGTTTTCCCTATGCATTTAAATGAGATACAACATGTTAATGTGTGAGCTCTGGAGGCTTTGGATTTTTACCTTTGGACAAAGCGATGTTTACTGTTTCCTCCGGTTTCTTGTCTTTATGCTAAGTGAAGCTAACTGCCTTCTGGCTCAAGCATGAGAGTGGGATTGATTTTTTTGACTTTTTCTCAGCAAGAAAGGAATTAAGTGTATTTCCCGTAAAAATCTAGCATAGTAGTTCGTAATAATTTCTTCAAGTAGTTTTTCTTTAAACCATATACTTCAATTTTCTCTAACCTGAACCGCTTAATTTACCCATCCAAGTCTTAGAGGTGGCAGGTTAAATATGAAGCAATACTATATTCTGCAATACTGTGATGTTAATTTTTTGAAGCCACTGACAAACATTGGAGGCTCCAGATCAGAACCCACTTATGGGTGGTTTTGGAAGTTGATGACAATTACTTATTTTGTAATTTAGGGAAAGGGTTGCTGACAAACTTAATTATCAGAGAAGAAAAACTGGTTGAAAATGGAAATTTTACACTATGAAGTTACTAAAGTTGGAAATTAAACACAAAGCCTCAATGTCTCTCCGTGTTTAATCCCTACACACACTTTCTTTACACTGCAATAGTTCAAAGCCAACGTCAGTGTCTCCATGTAATCCTCTCCTGCTGGGAAATGAATTCCTTTCATTTCTTATGCACAGGACATGTTATGTTATGACATTGTGCTTGTTTCATGAAATGTCAGGAGACGTCTGTGAGCTGCTGCGAAACTCTGAATTTTGTCACCATGTCAGCACCAATGTCACCCCAACTAATCCTGTACATTTCCTGTAAATGCCAATTATAAAGAAGAAAACACATTTTATGCACAAGTCTGCAAACACACAGTCTTACCTGGACCCAATTCATGGATGTACAGTTTGTATACACATATTTAACTTACTCTCACACATACACACACACCGCGACACTGTTTCATTATTCTGGCCTGTACATCATGTCTGCATTGAGTCAAGCTAACAGTCCCATGGCTAACAGACGCCACACTCACTGCATGCTAATGTCTACACTGATGTTCAGAATGGAGGTAAGAAAGGAAGAGAAAAATGTTCAAATTTAGTCATGGACGAAAAAAGGTATTAAATAAACAAATGTGTCAGGGACCCAGCAGTAAATGCAGGGACACAAGGTCAAGGATTTGTAAAGATTTGGCTTTATTAGCCAAAAAATCATATTACACAAAAAAGTAACAACAGAATTACTTAAAGTGGGTCTTAACTAAACCGAGGTCAACGTAACAAAAGCACAACATAAGTCTGAACATAACAAACCTGACCTCCTGAATGACACAAAATGGGGGTATATATACACACACAGGCCTACAGCAAACACAAAGGGGAGAAAACTTAACTGACTACAATTTAAAGACTCAAAATAAACCCAACAACCAACCATAAGAAAATACTAAAACAAACACTACTGAAACCCAATATTAACCTAACAAACTTTGCTGCCCTTTATTAAGAACTTTGTAGTTCAGAGTCCTTCTGCCCACTGCCAGGACTTGATTCCTTCCACTTCCTGTGGTGGAGTATAAAAGGCAGCTTCAAACTCCAGCTCCCCCTTTGGCAGATGACTCTGCAGCAGCAGCATGTGGAGAAACAAAAGACCGGTATAAATCACTAAACAATTCTTCTCAAATGAATACTATTAACCAAAATGCGTGCACTCAGATTGAAAATTAGCATCATTGTGAAAAGAATAAAAATATCTAAAGAAAATGTGTTTGTGGTTTACTTGTAAAGAAAATTACAGCCATTACCGCCACTTTAGGTGTTGGCGGTTGATAGAACCGTCACAAAATGTTTTAACAAATAAAAATCAACTACTACCACTATATGCAGAGTGGTTCTTATAAAATAATGTACATCCCTTTGGATGAGGCTCATTATCTAAAAACATGTGTTTGTACAGCATTTGTTTCATATCTTAAAAATAAACTGCAAATATTTCAAGATAAAACTGTGGAATATACATCAAGTCATCTGCCATGTCTTCTGTCTGGTAAATTAATTCCACGTTGATTTGGTAATGTTGCTCGTTGTTTTTAGATAAACCTGTGTTCGTTGATTTTATTTTTTTTTTGGCCACATGAGGGCAGCGCAGCCAGCTGAAATCCCAACACTGACATATTTTCACCTTATAAAGTTGATATGGCAGACGTGTTGGCAAACAGCTTGTGGGCTGAGTCCAGACCTTAAGGTTGGGTGTGTTAGCAGAGACTGGACTGGTTGGACAAGGTGTTGGTGGAGGCATTAGTGGATGACTGGAGGTCGGGCTGGTCATCAGCAGGGGTGGTTGACTGGGGAAGCCTAGGTGAGGAAAATGAGGTGATTGCAGGGCAGATGGGAGTGGCGGGATTGGTAATGACAGGAGAAAAGTCTGAGGGGGAAAAGACTGGTGGACTAATGCCTGTGAAAGTACAGATGCATCTGTACTGTAAGGGGGACAGATGAAATAACATAGACACATAAAATCAAAATTGATGGATTTAATCATTTCCACAAGGTTGCAGTGTATGAATATTATCAGAAAGCAAACTTTTTATTCAGTTATTGTTATCAAATTGCTTGGGATAGTTGTTACATAGCCATGTAGTGCCCTTTACCTAAACAAAAAGCGGGATGAGAGGTAAGGAAAGAAGAAGGGTTTGGTCAGGAAAGAGACAATGGAGGGAGTGAAGGAAGAGCCGAGACAGACCCAAGAGATGGATGGATAGAAAGAAAAATCTTCTGAGGAGCAAGGTTTGCTGCAATCCTGCTGCAATACTTTGACAATTTCCTCATCCCTTTGTTGTTGATGTGTTTTGGTATGAATTTTTCAGATGAGCAGGGGAGCAGCTCTGATTCGAGGGTTACGGCAGACAAGATGACAATTTTTCTGATAGACGGCAGATCAAAGAAGATTTAACGTTGCAGTCAATCAAATGTTGAGGGCGAAGGGATGGATGGAGGCACGTACTTTATTGCACAATTTGCTTAGTTTTTTATCCCCCTGAAGAGTTTGGGTGTACAATGAAGTGTGTGTATACTTAGACATAAAATATAAAATATACATGTTTTTTTTTTAAAAGCCACCAGAAACCAGTGTCAGCTCAGGCAGTCTTTGTACATACCCCAAGCAAACTTTTACTTTATTCACACGATGGACTGTGTAGTCTGTTTTAATCAAGCCTATATGGCCAGTGTGCACACTGTTCAGATGGCAGCTTGCAGATGCTAGTAACTGTAACATTAGACGCCCACACCATGTTTGTGAAGAGTGTGTGACCTCAGATCTCACCAGGCCATGCTTTGTATTTTGCCAGTTTCACTCATGTTTCTTGTCTTTGGTTTATGATGAAGTAGATTCAGTAGAGCCCTGGGATAAGCACAAATGTTGATAAATTTTACAACATTTTTTCCTCAGTTCACACCACCTAAGACACAGCTGTATAACAAGTATTTGAAAAAGCAACATGCTTTAGAAAACAATCCTTATTTATCTAGTCTAATCAAGTAATGTTTTTGTCGTAGGAAAGTGGCGTCAAAATAAAGAAAAGAGGGACAATAAATAAGCGAGGTTTGGGTGTGCTGTAGCACAGACCAGCTTCAGTTGAGCAGCCTGCTCAGATCAATGCCAGCTCACAAATAGCAACTGGCCTGTCAGTCCTCTTTCCAGTTTGTGGCTTTTTGCTAACCTCCACCTTCAAATAGCCTGCTGCTATTATGCCCCTGTGTAGCAGAGCAGATGAAGTCCCAGTCGGCCAGTCCGTCTGAACACTCAAGCATGCTGATAACTCCCGACAGCTGGCTGGCTTTGCTTCCTTCTCATGCCGCGATGCCTCTTGCCCCGCTGCTGTAATGACTGCAGACCTTTCAACCTCACGATGAGGGAGGTTTAAACTCAATAAAAAAAAGAGGTACAGCTAAAAATAGAATGCTAGGATTGGAACCACAAAGTCCAATCCAGCTTTCCCTGAGATTGTGAATGTGTGTGTGTGTGTGTGTGTGTGCGTGTGCGTGTGTGTAGTGTCAGTGATGGTTGGCAGGGGAAATATATATCAAAAACAAAACAAAAACATCAACTGACAGTATGAATTGCCAGCCATTTTCACTTTGTCCTTGGGGTTACTGCCAGAGCGCTCTCTGAAGGTGAGTCAGGTGAAGCTTTTCTGATCAGTCCTTGGCAAAACGACCAAACAAGCAACAGTTTGGTCTTTTATTTAACCTCTTAACAATCCTGTAAAAATCATGCAAAACGCCTCTTCAAGGCAAATCCAAAGTAAACTGAATGCAGTTCTTGAACCATTTGGCGTATATTCATGGTTTTGGGCTTCTCTGAAAGATAACACTCTGGAGTGTCTAACCCAAAAGTCAGAATGATTTTAAGTGCTACTGGAATTGATTAATATAAGTTTAAATACACTAAAAGTAATATATTTTTCCTTTGCGCTTGAAAATGCTTGCTAACAAATGCATGCAGACAACTGTAGCTGGTACTTATTAGCTAATTAAAGTTTAAATTTCATACCAATACCTACCATGAAAAACTCATATTTTACACAGGTCGAAGTGTATGTCTTAGCTACTCTCAGTCTTAGATTGTGAACTTCCTGCTTAAAGCTGGATGTTGTTATTTTCAGAATTTTATTGGCTACATGAAGTACCCACAAAATTAAATGGGCTGGACCTTCCTTACAGCTTGGGCTCTCGTTGGCTGTTGTAGGCTGCGAGCCATGTGAGCTCCTATTGGGTCGGATTTGGTGTCACTCAAAAGAGGCTAAAGTTCTCCCGAGTTTCTGAAATGGTAAAATCCTGGAACAATAAAGAAATAATTAAGACAGCATCTGACAGATCTTACATAGAAAAAACCTTGTCTAAATCATTGTTAAGCCGATGTGCCTTACCCCGGACTCACACAGGAAGCGTTTCAGAAGTCTTTCAGCATTTAAACGTTTAGCCTGCCCCACGTTGTTCACTTGTTGTTTGTCCTGTTTGTGCTTCTACTAGCAATCACAGCTCTTTGTGACGTGACGGTTAGTTACGTTTTCTACACGGCTCCATGAGGGACATGGAGCCGATTGATTGAGCTTGATTTTGCTGACTTGTTCAGATTTTGTTGATTTGGTCATTTATCCTTGATGTTTGTGTTTCTATAGTTGTTAAGTAGGCTACATAGTTAAATTATTTAGTTTGTTGTCTGTTTTAATTGTGTTTATTGTTGATATAGGATCGGTAGTCTGCAAACATGGACTCGCCGTGTATTCTCCGCAGAGCACAGTGGAGAGCTGCGTCTTTGACGCAATCAGCTCCGGCAGTCGCCGCACAATTGCCGCCTAAGTTTAATTCATGGTTAGGGCAATTTCACCAGTGACCATTAACTGAGGAAGAGCTATGGTTACCTGCAGTTTAATATACCTTACACACTGAACTATATGTTTAACGAAGGCTGTGATTATAAGCTGGACAATCTTCAACAACTGTGACTCTGTGGCTGTATCATAATTACAAACATTAAATAGATGGCTGTGTAGGACTGTTTGAGAAAATTGGTGTCTGTCTACCTGTCTGAGTCTGTCACTGCAGTTGTCAGCTACCTGTTGCTTCTTTTTTTTTTTTTGTGGTTGTTCATGTGTGTCGAAATCTTCTTATCTCCATAAAGCTGCTTGCTGTTACCTGTTGTCATTTTTTCTTTCACTGACAGAGTCTGCACTCATTTGCATCACAAATATCTACACTTTGACAGTCAAATATGTTGTCATATCTGTGTAATGTTCTATTATCGGCGAAGGCTTTTTTTTTCTAAAAAAGTGGACGTAACTGAAAACTTGTTAAACTGATACTGGTACAAAATGCATTTTCTTATATCAACAACATTATAAATCATGATAGAATAAATATCATAACTGTACATCCCGTTCTTACACAATTTGTCTTCCATATATATATTATAAGACTTAAAATACTTATCCCCTTGCATATTATCTGTGCCTCAGTCTTGTTATTGCATCTTCAATCTTACATCTTGTGAAGGTGTTGAATTTTAATTTGAGCTGTTGGCGAATGGCTGTATCAGATGTTTCAATGTGTTCTCTTCCCAAACGTTTGTCTTCCTCCAGTGACTGGGTCTGAGATTTGTGTATCTTGTGTTGTTTTTATGTTTAGCACATAATAAACCCCTTAAATAAGCCTTCATTGAGTCCCACATTACGTCTGGTGTTGAAGAGCTTTGATTAAAAGTGAAAACTGTATCAATATGCCTGTTAAGATAGTCCACAAAGTCTGCTTCATTAAGTAAATAAACACCAAATCTCCATTTCTTAGAAGTTTTGTGACATCTGATGATGCAATAGTGACCAACAGAGCGGTATGATATGTTATGGTTTTGGCGAGATGTTCGAGGGAGGTATTAGACGTAACTATATAATATCAATCTGTGAGTAATAAAAAGGAATATTCATATTACTTTGTGCTCGCCATGTGTCAACTTAACCCAAGCCAAACATTTCTTCCTTCTCTAATTTTGCACTCTGAGTTAGGTTGCCCATTTTTATTTAACCTATCAATACCTGCATCCAGCACCAAATTAAAGTCTCCCCCAATAAATATTTCAGCGGGTGTGCCTCACAGATTAATACAAGTTCTGGAAAAATTGCGGATCATCGTAATTAGGGCCATAGACATTAAGTAGTGTTATAGACTCTGGGTAAATGGAACCTCGTATCATTACATAATGGCCAGCCTTGTCTTTGTTAATAGAGCTC
The DNA here is from genome assembly GCA_029875015.1 of Lepomis gibbosus. Classification (NCBI taxonomy): domain Eukaryota; kingdom Metazoa; phylum Chordata; class Actinopteri; order Centrarchiformes; family Centrarchidae; genus Lepomis; species Lepomis gibbosus. The sequence continues at coordinate 2,176 of JAPMOB010250789.1, read as the reverse complement.
AACTGAAAAGGAATTGTTTTATTTATCAGTATCGCTACTCCTCTTGCTCGTGACAAGAAAGATGAAAAAATACTTGATTATACCTGTCTCACTTTAGAATACTCTTTAACTGTTAAGCGAATCTCTTGTAATAGCTATATTTACCTTGAGTTCTTTTAAGTACCCCAAAATGCATTTACTCTTAATAAAGTGGTTACTTCCCTTAATATTCCAGACTAGGCATCTATAACCTGTTGGATTTGTCATTACCCTTATTCAACAGTAATCTTAAAGGCAGCATGAGAATAGCAAAAGAAATGAAATAAAACTATTCAGAAAATTTGTGAAATTGCACACAAGGGACAAGTACAAAAAAAGGTGCCTAGAACAAATCCCTATTTAGCTCGGGGTGTCAGAATGAACATAACTGGGCTATACACTTACGTTATGGCTTGTGTGAAAGAATCAGTTATACGGCTCAAGCCTTCAAGCTCAGCCGTATTTGTGTTGGTAGAGTTCAGACTCCTTTCAAGTTTCTCTACAGAGGCATCCAGTTCTTACAGCCGCCCTGTCAGCATTACCTGTATGGATGCAGTGAATCTTTCCATTTCCTTCACAAACCAAGCAGGTGTATCCTCCCCTGTCTTCGGCCTTGGTTCCTGCCACACTGTCGCTAGCACTCGGTGTAACAGGTTTCTTTTGCTCGTCTTTCTTTCCTGGGTGGAAGCTGCATGGTGTTCTTTTTAGGGGATATGTTTTTTAGGATATATGTTCATAAAGTAAAAACATTTAACAAGGATTCTGATAAAAATTGCAGGAGAGTTGACGAGTCAAACCGTTCACACAGAAGTCACAACCACGAGGCTTATGTATGAAAAAAGAAATATTTGTAGTTTCTTCTGTTGTGTTTAGTAGATTTGGGAAGAGGGAGGATCATGGATAATGTAGGTATTGAAAAATAAAATATATAAGCCTATCTATTTGAGTGTTTGTCTATGCCACTTCTTCATTAGTTTTACTCCATTCCATGTCAGAGCTATAGCTAGAGTAATTTACTTTTAGATCAAGATTTTAACAACAAAACATGTGATGAATTTACAAAATCTTATGGATTGTTGTGGATTTAACTACTGAGCAGGTATGGGTATTTTTATTCTTTAACATTTTAATGCTAAGTTGTACTTTATGTACTTTTAAATGCAGTAATTTGGCTTCTACTCACGTAAAAGACCTTAATTCTGTTTCTATCACTGATCATTAACATCTCTGCAGTCTAATGCAACAACCTTTGTGAACCATTAACAGTGTAGTGTGTGCTGAGAGTTTTCTTTACGTGGATCTTAACTTTGCAGGGGAAAAAAATAATGTGCGCACGTTATATCTGACTGTTTTTCTCCTGAATTTGCTTTCTTTTCACTCTGCTGCAGACAGTATTGTCTTTCATCAGTGCATGTTGTTGCTTGATAGTATTACTTTTTCATGGAGAGTGGATATTTTGGTACCTAGTCGGCTCATTTAAAGCCTCTGGAAATTTTAATGCATTTGCTTTAAACCAATTTTCAAGTTCCATCTTTCCCAGCTTGCTATTATAAGGTATAAATGTCTACAAAAACCAACCAACCGTGCATCCCACTGAGATTTAATATAATACTTTTTAATTTGATAATGGATGTTTCAAAGTGGAGTGTCAACATCACACTCTGTGTAAAATGTTAGCTTACGCCAGAACTACCAAATTTATATTTAATAGTTGTGTCACTTTTCTACTAGAAAAACTCTCCAGTCTAAGTGAATATTACTGTTGTCAATTGTCAATTATTTAACGCATCTGGGGAATTAAAGAAATTAATACAATGTCCTGACTAAAATATTCTTACCCACATGCATTTTATATTTTCAAAAATTAACATTGGCGTTTGTGAACAATGTTATCTGCAAAGCTATCTGAACTTTTACTTACTGTAAAGTCCACATCTGAATAAGGGAGATATTTGATCTTTCCCAGCATAATCCTTGATCTTTGATATACTTAGCCTAATTCAAGTGCAAGGCAGGATTACACACCTGGCAAAGTAAGGCCCTGGTCCTATGGCAGAAAGCTTGAAGTCCCCTGTCCATCAAGTTCAAGTTCAAGTTCAAGTTTATTTATATAGCACGTTTAAAAACAACACTAGTTGACCAAAGTGCTTTCCACAAT
>JAPMOB010250788.1:0-18485 GCA_029875015.1 Lepomis gibbosus | reverse complement strand
TGTGTGAAGTTTGCATGTTGTCCCCGTGTCCGTGTGGGTTCTCTCCGGGTGCTCCGGCTTCCTTCCACCATCCAAAGATATGCAGGCTAGGTTAATTGGTGGCTCCCAAATTGCCCTTAGGTGTGAGTGTGAGTGGTGGTCTGTCTATGTGTGGCCCTGAAATGGACTGGCGACCTAGGGTGTACGCCGCCTTTCACCCAATGTCAGCTGGAATAGGCTCCAGCCCCCCCCGAACCCTGTACGCAGTTGTTAAATGTTGCTTCCACATTATGACTTTAAGCTCATGAACACACTAAAGTCGGAAGAAGGACTTCCCAACTCAGGAAAATTGGATCATCAGGGAGCACGTGAATGCAACATTTTATCAAAGGCGGGACTTCCTATAGACTTAACCAATTGGTACTTAGGACACTGGATGTGCTTTGAAAGGTCGCTCCTCCTAAACTAGTCATTCCCGGCAACACTGTCCAATAGCATTAATGAACGTTCCTTTGGTCGCGCCCCCATAAACCTCCCGGCCAGCCACAAACATTGTAGTTCAACAAAGCACTGTGTCATTGGCTAGGTTGACCGACGCAATTTGGCGATGGGCCAATGATGAATGAAGGAGGGTTCTCTCTAACCAATGGTGGTTTAGGACGTAGACGCTGAGCTTATAAATGACAAGGTGACAATTTGGCCCATCCCACATTCACTGACTGTCGCGGTGTGCGAGAGCAGCTAATCCCGGACCCTCCGAAAGCCGAAACAAACCGGTAATATTTGCCTTTCATAGCTGCTGCATTTTATGTACTCAGTTTTGTCCGTGTTTAAATGCGCGTCTTTCTGACATTTAAACTTCACCGTGTGCGTCCTCAGGAAACGTTTGTAAAGCTAACGTTAGCTGTCATTGCTGCTAACATTTGGCAGCTAGCATCCTACCTTAGGACGGCCATTCAATGACTTGGTTGCTAGGAATTACTTATGAGCCTATTAGTATCTATGCTATTGGTTCACCTGTGCGACAGGTGATGTGGCAGTAGTAACATGGGTAGTACGTTCCCTCCAGCGTTGGTGTAACTTCACTAAAAATCCAAGTGACGGGTCACTCGCCAGACACAGCGCGGCTAAAAAGCATTGACAAGCAGTTGAATGCAAAATGTCTGACACTACGGGCCTACCGTGTTCTGAGTCACTCGTCCGCTAAAAGGACACCCCTGTCGGATACCCGCGGTGTCATGTCGCGCCTTGTCATTGCACTACAGCACGGTGAAGATTTCATGCAACAGATAACGTTAGTGCCTGCTTTCCGTGGCCAATGTGACCGTCTGTGGCTCATTTTTGACCTTCAAGTCTGCAGACTGCTTAGCTTAGCCACTTAGCTTAGCTCCGTCGCTAACCCCACTTCTACTACGGCAGTCATCCAAGCTAACCTTCCTTCTGGCTTTGCTTGAATTACAAACGTATTAGTGTTGGATTTCAAAAAATACTACACTACTCCGATATTTACTGTACCCCACTACTTCGACTACGTGAATCTCCCAACCTTAAATGTCCTCGAGGATTTTGCTAATGGCGTCTGAGTAACGTTAACGTTAGTCCTGTTAAAGCCATTCATTGTGCAGCATGGATGTGTAGCAGTTTATCTGGAGTTGATCCTTGCGGTAGTCTATGCAATTGGATTAGCCTCTTGGCTGAACTGGCCAGACGCAAACGACAGACTTGCTCGATCAATTCGCTGCTAGTTTTAACCTTTGCGTAACCCCACTCAGATTTTCCTTTCTAGGATCATGGAATTTCTCAAACTGATTTCTCCCCGTTTTGCACTGTAAACTTGATTGTGTGAACTTTGACCCAAGGTGGTGAACCCAAGGTAACTACTCTCTACAATGAAGCTCACAAAGCTGCAGTCCCATAAAGAACAGTCTCACCTCTCTCTCTGTCTGACAGGTGGTTTAGTAGTTGCACTGTTTGTCAAAAGTTCTAGTCTTGACTCCTGCAATAGCCTTTCCCCCAGGTCACTGAATCTGCTCTTTGATCAACCAGCACTGAATGTCCATGAGACCTCTGAACTAAAATGTTCCCTCTCTCCAGCTTCCAGCCATGTATGCCTGCGCCAAGTTTGTCACATCTCCTGCTATGGTACGTCAGCTGTGATACCTTGTGGGAATCATATTAAGACATAAACAAGTAGAATTGTTGTTTCATGTTAGGTTTTATATATTGAAAACTGGATGACTGATATAATGAGCATCATCAGTTCATTGCGAAGCTTGTCTGTAATGTGGCTCTGTTGTTGTGGATGTACAACAATTTCCAAAAGATAACTACATTCAGAGTTTCATGGCTGCGTGAGCCTTTTGGCATCCTTATGTGTCTTCAAGGTCACAGTAATGAATGACAGCCATGTTTTGTCTATGCTTTTTTAGACCATTGGACAGTAAGGACAGTAAGTGGTATTTCCATGGCAGCTGACCCTTTGAGCATGGAGGTGTTGTAGAGGGCAAAGTTATTTACATCTGACTCCGTTCAGTAGGACTGGCAGAACATCACCAGACTACGAGTTAGTCACAGTGTAGTTCTGGGGATGGGCTGAATTGACACTAATGCAGACATGCTATTGATGAAATTTGGCTGTCAGTCTGTCTTGCTCAGGGCTTTTTCAAAAATTGCCTGCAATGGGCCAATTATAACCAGAGATTATGGATTAGGTGCCTTAGTAGAAATGTACAAAATATCACCCCCCAATCTGTACATATGTAGCTGCAGGCACCTGTGGGGTGTGAAACTTTAACATTGAAATTGCATAGTGGATCACTTGAATTGTATTCACATTAATAAAGTGTAATGTCAGGATCTTACAGTGTCTTATAAATTTTATTATGGAGTCTTTTTCCTTAGTTCCAAGTTAACTTTTTACTATGTATCTATTTCATTTGGGTTGTTGTTCATAACTTGCAGTCTTTGATAACAAAATGATCTGAATGCACTTCCTTAATCTCAGTTAACATCTTATATACTGTTTCCAACCCCAGGGAGGGCATCAAATAAGAGCGTTGAGTGTTTTGAAATAAAAAATATTTGACTTTTAACAGGTTGCAGTTACAAAATGTCCAAGCATGCCAGCAGATTTGCCTTTTTTGTTGTAGGCCTTTGTGTACCTTACATTGCCTCTGATTCTTCTTTTCCAAATCTCCACTACAATGTAATATAATTGTCAGTTTCAGTTAACTTTGGTATGCAGTGAAAGGGAAGCTTTGAGAGGGTTAATTTGGTCTTTGCTGTAGAAAATGTGTTGATGGGTTCCACATTGTGGAAGTGCACTAATGTTTTTTTTTGTTTTTTTTTTGTCTGTAGCTGCGTGGGGGGTCCAGAGTCCTCGCCCGGCCAGTCTCAGTCTCCCTCTTTAACAGACCTGAAGCCACAGTGGAGCAGCAGGTCAGTCCTTTGACCGTCAGTGATCCTGCACCAAGTTGTTTTAAGTAGCTTCTGCCTTGTTGCCAACACAGATCAAATCTGTCGGTGCATCACTCTTAATCACAATGTTGATTTATATTTGGAGATGGATATTTGTTACAAGTCTGAGTTTGGATTTTTGTTTTTTTTAGCTGCTTCAGTATAAATGTATAGTAAAATCTTACTGTATATGTCCAACTGAGGTAACTGAACACAAGCCAGCAACCAGTGCACACTCTGTTAAATATCTGCATGGTGTTACTGTTCTGCAGAAATAACATAGAACATATCTATGAAACAGTGTGATGGTTTACTAATGCTTTCCAGCATCACAATGTATCTGCTTATTACTATTAAACTGTATTTAGTAATGAAGTTTCAGTTCCCTTTATGCTACTTTCACTTTTATTTATATAGCATCAATTCATAACAGAAATTATTTCATTTTCATGTGGAGCAGGTCTAGACCGTATTTTTATTTTATATTTTTATGTAATAACAGACCCAACACTTCCCACCATGAGCAAGCACTCACAAAAACAAATGTTATATACAAAATGATATAACAGGTGGATAAGTAAGTAATGGAAATATAACTGTTTAACATGGTGGAGTGCTGAGGAGGAATTACGGTATCTCACAGCCTGAGGAAAGAAGCTGTGTGATGTGACAGCACATACTGCTGGATCTCTTTCCAGACAGCAGCAGGGTGAACAGGCTGCGACTGGGTGGTACTGTCCTTTAGTATCTATGGGCTCTCAAGCCACCTCAACTATATCACTGATGCTCAGTAGATGGGTACTTTTTTCCTTTTTAATAAACCAGAAAATGTTCACCTGCTCCACCTCCACTGATGTAGGATGTGTTTTGCCCCCTTTACCTTCTTTCTTGTTCTGACATTTCAAGTTTTGGTACGTGTCCCTCTGACTCAGTGGGTACATTTTGACAGATCAATGCATTATGAAGACATAATTAAAGCTATTTACTGACGCAGTAGTTAAATGTACTGTATGTGCCTCTCCCAGGCCCTGTTGCCAGTCAGCCGGTCTGCAATCCTGACCCGCTCCTTCCAGACCAGCGCCGTCTCCCGGGACATTGACACTGCCGCCAAATTCATTGGCGCTGGTGCTGCCACAGTGGGTGTGGCCGGCTCAGGAGCTGGAATCGGAACAGTGTTCGGCAGCCTCATCATTGGTTATGCCAGGTGAAGTTTGTACTCCCGTTTTTTTGTTTTTGTTTTTTTTTTCCAACAGCACCAACAATGTTATAATATGTAACTTTAATAGGCAGACTGAAGCTTAACCGTAGTTCATCTATCCAAACCCAAAACTGCATTAGATCAAAGATGTGCGTGTAGATGACACTGTCATCTAAATTTTGCACACAGCCCCCTGTTGCAATAACTGGATATTGTGTCATTTTATAGTTATCCTTCCATGTGTACTAGCGGGAAAATAAACATGCCAGCATATGTTGTTTGAATGAGACTGTGGATTTAAACATTACAGTTGGAGCGGGCGCTAGATGTATACTAGCATTTTACAAAGTCATGAAGTTCAAACACATGTACATATACAGTAGGTTTGGACTGTATTATAGTATACCAGGGTATTTAGAAATCCTGAAGAAAGCTTTCTGTGCCGTCAAAAATACAGACATGTGTACTGTGAAGGCCCCACTTTACAGTAGACCTCAAAGTAAATGTTGGACCCTGATCACATGAAACTTAGATTCAGTCTTTGAACTCATCTGGTCATGTAAATGTTTTAGATTTTTGCATTCAGACGTCTGACAGGTTCGGTTTGGTTGTCCTCCACAGGAACCCCTCTCTGAAGCAGCAGCTCTTTTCCTACGCCATCCTGGGCTTTGCTCTGTCTGAAGCTATGGGTCTCTTCTGTCTGATGGTGGCGTTCCTCATCCTGTTCGCCATGTAAACCTGGAAACACACCTACAACTCCCTTCACCTACCCTTTCTTCCCTGCCTCCTTTTTTCTTTTCGCTCCCTTACTTCCATCCAAAGGGGGAACCCCGAACGTGCTGGTAGGCTATTCAATCAACGGGAAAAAGTCTGAGGGTAACAAACCGCCAACCCTACAGTTTTATGTTCCTGTGCTATTTTTGTTTTTCAGAAGTTTTATGTAAGACCTCACTTCGGTTGAAATCTGTCCAAAATAAATGGTTGGGATAACTGAAAACAGTCTGCAGTGTTTGTTTTTTTTTGTTTTTTTTATTGCTAAGAAAATGGAACAGTTCAAATTAACAGGTTTAAAATGTCATTTGGGTTTTTCTTATAAATCATGCCAAAAGCTGGCAGGAAGTGTTCAGTGTCAACTTTTAAATCAAAATTTCCCCACTTTGACCTCACTGTCTTATGTATATTCCTTAAAACTGATCGATGTATTGTGATTGACCGTGGCAGTATGGCAGCTTACAAAGGCCAGTTGTGAAGAGTACCAGAATGGCCGCTTAATTAAATCTACTGTTAACTCCACATGTGATTTTAAAGTTTTCATATGAGCACTTGAAAGGTTTGAAATGTTACTAATTTTCAAGTGTATTCTATTTAGTAGGTTTTTTTAACTGGGTTTAAAGACCACGCTTACGTTTTGGCCTGTTGACTTGAAGTGACCATTGCTTCCTTCAGTTTGATATGGTAAACTGTTTTGTAGAGTCAAAACTATTTTTATTAGGGCTACAACTATTTTCAGCCATTTAGTCTGCCCTTTACTTTCTTGGTTTACAGTTTAGTTCAGAAAGCACAATTTTCCAGAGTCTTGAGATTGTGGGAGGTTATTGTTTGGTTTTTTTCAGTCTAAAAACAATTTTACAATTATATGAAACCAGGAAAGCTTTATGTGAGTGCTACATGGGCTAAAATTTGGGTTCTAAATGTGTTGATGGACAGGTTCCATAATGGGCCCATGCAAATTGCCCACATGGATTACACACAATTATACTGGGTGTTACAGCAGGCCTAACTGAGCAATGTGTAAGACCCCCTCTGGGGCCCATTTTTATACTGAGTGTTATGTGGTTTCAAGTGGGTTTTACACTGGATCTAGATGTATACATTTACAGTGAGGGTATAATTAAATCCCCAACCTCTGCTACATCAACATTTTCTTGTAAATTATTATACACACCGGCCCTTTCTCTGCCGTATTTCCCCCTCCTGGTCTATGCTACATGTCCCAGTCACTAAATCTGTGAACAATTTGATAAATGGCTCCCTCACTCAGACATACTAGCTGATATGAGATGGGATGGGAATGCCACTTGAAAACCCGCCATCCCCAAGTAGCAGAGAGAGTGAAGGGACAGAGGTTGCCTGACCCACTGATCCTTCATCTGGTTGTCCAAGTTAGAATCTTTGGGCCTATCAGCAGCCTGACTGTGCTCTGTCTGTGGTGCTGAAGTAGCAAACAGACTTGTAATTGTGTCTCTGCCCTACGCTTCTGTCAGTCTCATTCTTTGATCTGTAATATTCTGTAAAATACTATAAAAACTCCTCCTTACTATTTTGTAGCCTTTATACTTGTGTCACCTTCACTGTCAAAGTGACAAGTAGCAACTTTTAGTCATGTGGGGCTCCCATGTGGCCATCCCCTGTTAAAAATGGTACAAATCACTGACTGCCTACTAATGTAACACACGCAGCATTTTTTACACAGTGTTACACTTATTGTCCTATTCTCCGGCAAATCTGAGATATGTTGGCTAAACATGTCCATAACAAAGTATGAACGTACAGGGTGAGACTAAAAATGTTCATATTCCACTTTTAACAACCCATCATATTAGACTATGTCATGTTTATGTCACAACAGCAGTTGGTAGTCCTTTACATAAGCAGTTACTACTAGGAAAGCAGCATTAACATTTTGGACCTTTATAAAACCTTCGACTGACCCTGGATTGTTTTTTTAACAACACCTTTAACAGGTTCACCAGAAACACCCCAAAAGAGCTGCAGTTTGGAGCCTAGTCATCTAACATCACAAGCTGGCCCTTTGTGCTCAAATCCTTACGGTTGCCCATTTTTCCTGCTTCTAACGCATCAAGTTTGAAGAAAAATATTTAGTTACTGCCTAATATGTCCCAGCTACTGAGAGGTGCCATGGTAACGAAATAATAAATAATAATTATAACTTTCTTTCTCAGCCCTGGAACTCAAACCAATGCCTGATGCCCTAAAAATATATATTTAAATAATTCAAAAATAAAGGCCCCAGACGGTAATAGGAGCTGACACTGGGCCACACACAAGCCTAGATTTTCAAAATAAACGCACCAGATGGTAACAGGAGCTTTCTAGGGTAAGTAATGTATTTTTCTTCTAAATGTAGGCCTATTTTTGGTCTACTACTTCTACTTCTACTACGTCTTATTACTCACATTCTCAAATAATTTTCTATTGTAAAAGTGGAGACTGTTTAAATACAAACAGTAAAGCATAGCCCAAATCTAACCCCAAACATTTTTCCAGAATAAGCATCCAAACAATTTGTGGGTTATGTTAGAATGAACATTATTTTTACATTTATTTTAATAACTTACACTATCTCTGCACTGAAATAAACAAACAATGCTGCTCTCTTACAAGTCCTTTACATGGATCAATAACTGGTGAGGATGCTGATATTATGCCTGGGACATGTAGCTTTAGCCTCAGTCTTTTAGCATTATGTACCCAGGGTTTAGACTCCTCAGGACCTCCATAACAAGTTTTCTTAAGATACCTGTTGTTAATAAACTTAGCACACAGTGCAGTAAGTAACTCATAAGGAATATAATGAACTACATGCTACTGCCTTTTTTCACTTAGCCTGTGTTTTGTAAATCAGCAGGATGTGTGGCTTTGACTTTTATTTGAAAGGGACTTAACTGGACTCATCACATATTTTTCCATTTATTATTTGATGTAATAATTAACCACTTTAATTTTCACCACACCACTTTGAGTATTGCTAATTGCAACCACCTGCAACTCGCAATGTCAAAGAGGAATTTTACTTTGAAAGTACCCACCGGATATCCCGTGTTGTTTCAATTCAGATGACTTGACTGGTGAGAAATCAGATCTTGAAGTTGCGTTGTGAACATGAACTAGTGGGGATGTTGTCGTTTTAAAACCAAAATAATCGGACACCATCCCATACTCCTTTAAAACCGACAATAACGGGACCGAACAACCTTGAGAAACCGTGGTTAAGGGGACGACGTCATTTTGCTAACGACTTAATACTTTTTGGAGGCCCGAGGAAAAACACAACATTAAGCTAACGATAAGTAGCCACCATGTCGTGGGAAGAAATGCCTTGTTTTCCGGCCTTGTCTCTAACCAGTTTTTCTACTCTCTGATCCCACTGGACAAAACAAGCCGAGGTAACTTCGCACTCAGCTGTCAATGCGGCTAACAGTTAGCATTATAAATTAGTCAACACCAACGGTTTTGATCTAGCTTGCGAGCCATGGCGGACAGCTTCGGAGAGCAGTCCAGCGGCGGTGCCCTTGGCTTAGGCGTTACCGGACTGCCGACTTTGGCCAACTCTCTGCCGGGGGGGCACTCTGCGGCCAGCGGTACTCTCTCCAGCTCCAACCTTGCATCCCCTGCTCCCGCCGCGGCCGCGCAGAGTGGCCTAACCGCCTTGGTGGCCCCTCTGTCCGCTGTCAATGCTGTCCCAGCCAGTTTTGGGAACACATTCACCCCCGGCTCGTCGCCCCCCGTCGTGGCCGTGTCTCAGACGTTACACGCCTCCTCGCCTCTCACCGGTGTTGGGTTAGGGGTCGGCGGGGTAGCAGGAGCGGGCCTGTTGTCCCAAATCCACGCCACTTCCTGGGACCCGACCCTCAGTACGGACTGGGACAACGAGAAGGCTTCTCAGCAGTGCATCCTGAGGATAAAGAGGTAAGGTTAACGTTAATAAAACATTTCCAAACTGCAAAACAGTTTGAGGACATGTCCGTGTGGTCAATTGTATGTTTTTCAGGTAAGTTGAGGCCTAAAGTTTCAGTAAGGTGAGTAAAATCGAAAGTGAAAGCTGTGCTTTAAGTTTCTGCCATCAGTGAAACCTTTACAAACGAAGGGTGGTTTCTGGAAATAAGCATTTACTTTAATTTAGGCAATAATACACAGAACTCGTGTTAAAGCAGTATGTAAGGATCACTCCTTTAATTTGTTTTTTTCCATATTTTAATTGTTGTCTTTTACAGTTGCCATTTTGCTTCCTATTTAAACAATATTAACACATTAAAAGGTCAGTTCACCCATATTACAGAAGACATTCTGCTTACCTCTTGTGGTAGCAGGTAGTGGTAGTTTTAATGTCCCTGCTGCTGCAGTTTTGAGTCAGTCTATGAGATTTCTGCTGCTAACCCATACGGTGGAGGTCAGTGGAATTGTGGTGAATACTCGACAGCGTGTTGTGTTTGCAGAAGCTGTGTCATACCAGTGTGGTTAGTTTTTGCTCGAACAACTTTCTACCAAGGAGTAACTAGTCCCTATCTAGTATCTATCTAGTCCCTAAGGAAGTTGTTGACGCAGGATTGTGGCGAGGCCAGGGACAGATAACGCTGTGTGTTTTTCCCCATCTCTACCTTAACTCTATTCTTTCAGGAACCTCATCTGTCTCCCTCCCCTCTCTCTGTCTCTCTCCAGGGACATCATGTCCATCTACAAGGAACCTCCGCCAGGGATGTTTGTCGTCCCTGATCCTCAAGACATGACCAAGGTAAACCGGCATTCACACTGTGACCCCATTTATACTTGTCTGAAGTGTCTCGTGTCCAGATAAAATCTAGATGAGATGTAATGCAGGACAAACATATAACATAACCACATACAACCCAAATCTGATTGTAATTGCGACTTTGTTTTCCAAGGCTACATGTGAATCAGGTTCTGCTCTGTTTTAGCAAAAAAAGGTAGTGGTATTGCACCTGAAGCTGCTTAGCAGCAGCTAAAAACACCAGAAGAAGAATAACTGGTGTACAACAACAAGTAGCCATGAACTAATTCAAAACACACGGATAAAATGAATTGTACTTAAGACAAACATGTTTTGTTTTCACAGGCTCTCACGCTGTTTTTTCATTCCTACAGATCATTCCGCGGTTGAACTGATCAGGGATCAGATAAACAGTTCAGTGTGATCACTTTCAGTGTGATCGTGTTTAATGAAATTGGGAGAATGGTAGTGTACTTTCAGCTGCTGTAATCACAGGACACAGGCACTGTTGTGGCTACTTCTACAGAGCTCTTACTGACATTACTGACGTAGATATACACCCAGGAGGAGTAAGGATTACATGTATGTGCCTTAAAGAGACAGATACATTTATTTATTAGAATGCATTCACATTTCAGTCTGACTTCTTGGATGCATTTACTTTAGCTTTTTAAGCTAATGTTTGAGAGCTATCGCATCTGGCTGGGAAGCTTAACTAACAAAGTGTAAATGGGGTCTATGACCATCTTGTCATTCTATTCAGATTGATTGTGCTCAGCACCGCAGGCTTCAGGCTGAATATCCTAATTGTGGTTTATTATAGTTTGGGTTGGGGCTGGGCAATATGGCCACAAAATAAGGAACTGACTATTGTTAAGCGAGCTGATTTGAAATGATGGCCAATATTACATAAATATGACCCAAGTTGTAAAAATAAAAAATAAACCCAAATATGTATATTCAATTTTCAGAGAAATAGTAATCAAATAAAGACATGTTGTAGAAACCAGCAAGAGGCAGGTAGAGTTTCAAAGTATCCAACTGAAAAAATCCCAGCCCCTCTGAAGCCACGGGCAGAGGGAGCACAGGTTGAGCAGCCATTTCATTTGGACCTAATGATTGGCTGTGCTAATTACGGTCCCCCGCCACAGATACCCAGACTTTAAAAGTTTGTGTCAGAGCATCTGATGCTGGTATGCAAAGAACATTTCAACAAATATAGCAGAAATGTTCCTTAACAGTCCACTTGTTAGCTTTTTCCAGTGCTCTCAGCTGGATCTCTGCGTCTTTGTTGGCAAATGGAGTTTGCCTGTGTGTGACGGAGATGGCTCGGTTGTCAAACTCCGGTCACGTAACTTAACTCTCCTCATGACGACTGAGCAAACGTGATCTGCTGATGAAGACTGTTTTACTGCAGGCGAAAGGTCTGGGAAAAGTGCGTGTTGAGTTAAGATTGTTTTGCCAAGAATGAACTTTGATGCTGGAAAAAAAGAAGTCTGCTGCAGCTGTCGAGTATTAACACTAAAAATGTTGTGCTAGTTAATACAGATGGTTAAATTATTCATAGATTGTTGGAGAACCAGAGAAATTGCGTGCACGTTGGGCAGTATCAGGGTGTTTTTGGCTCGATGGAGTGAAACATGATGTTCTTATCATTTGTACATTTCCTCCTCACAGCAGGGGCTGATGTAGGCCTTGTCAGTTGTTTTCAAGGTCAGATTCTCTGCTCCATAGTCTGTTCATCCCCAGCGTCCCTCTCTATGTACACCTCATGGTTTCCCTGAACCATCTCGTTTTTCCTTCCAACATCCCTCCGTCCTCTTGTCCACAAACGTCTCTGCCTCTTGACACATATTTTTCTTTCATTTACAGATCCATGCCCTGATCACGGGGCCATTCGACACACCGTACGAGGGCGGCTTCTTCCTCTTCCTGTTCCGCTGCCCCCCCGACTACCCCATCCACCCACCACGGGTCAAGCTCATCACCACCGGACACAACACTGTCCGCTTTAACCCCAACTTTTACCGCAACGGCAAGGTCTGCCTCAGCATCCTGGGGTGAGTCCGGCTTCATGCCTTTCATCGTTTCTACTTGTGTCCCCAGGAATCCACTGAGGACGGTTGGTCATGGTGTGTTTCTGTCTTACAACTTGGATTTAATACACTTTAAACTTCTAAATTGTTCCATATCCTATGCGCGTGTATGTAGGACATGGACAGGCCCTGCATGGAGTCCAGCCCAGAGTATCTCCTCTGTCCTCATCTCCATTCAGTCTCTGATGACGGAGAATCCCTATCACAACGAACCTGGCTTTGAACAGGTACTCTGTCTGTCTGTGTCTGTGTTGGTTGACCTCACCTTAAGCTGATGATACATGGGGGCAACTTTTTCAGCAATCTTGCTGGGCAATCTTGCTGGTGGCAGGTCTGACCATGTTTTGAACGGATACCGGCGGGCGGGTGTTTGGTGGAGTGGTGGGGGAAGGGGATTACAATAATCTTTTCTCATTACTAGGGATGTCCAGATCCGATCAACAGATCGGAAATCGGGCCTGATCACGTTTCAGACTAAATCGGAATCGGACGTTACCTCCCGATCAGGACTCTGATATAAATGTAGATATATTCTCATATTTTTATTTACTGTTGCACTAAAGTCCAAAATGAAGAATTTATGTTATTTATTACTTGATTGTTGGAGCTACCTCACAGAAGTGCTCTGTTTGTTAACAGAGGTGTTGAATGTTAAAATAAGTTGAATTAAATAAAAAAAAATAAGGAACATCCTGGATCTGTTTTTTTAAGTATTATAGAAGTATCGGATCGGGACTCTGTATCGGTAGATACTCAAAATCAAATGACTCGGACTCGAGGGCAGATAAACCTGATCGGATCATCCGTACTCATTACCATGGACGGCAACATTGCCCAACACCACTGTTCTAAAAGTTGCTCTGTGTATCATCAGCTTTACTCTTTTGTTCTCTAAAGTAAAAAGTTTGGACGGCTTTGAATTTACATTTAGTGAGGAATAAGTTTATTACTGTGACAAAACAGGAGCAGTAGTCTTTGTATTAGAAACAAAGGAGACAATCACTGATGAAAACATATATTTGTGTTGAAATAAATTATTTTCAGAAAGTACTACACTTGTAAAAATACTGATTCTCCAGTTTAGAGAGAGGGTTGACACACAGTCATTAAATCAATCTGTCACAGCATCCTTTTGAATTTGAGGTCCAGTATTCTTCTGATCCAGCACCTGACAAGTAGGATCTGTTGTTATTGTGAATATTCTCACACAGCAGTTATAATGCAGTAATTAGACTCATTTTAAAATACACAGCTATCATCACCACCTTCATCTGTTGCGTTCTTGCGTTGAGTTCTTTGTGTTTTCGGCGACTAAAGCCAAAGTCTTTAGAGGCAAGTCCTGCCACTTGGCAATGTGGCAACGCCTCGGGACAGTTATTTCGGACTAACAAGACCAGGCTCCTATCTGAATGAATGATTGGGGAGAGATCCATAACTCTACTTTTACTGGTCACCGGAACATAAAAACTACATGAATAGAATCAAAATAAGGTTTAAGAAGTGTTTTTCCCGGCCGGTTATACTTCTACTACACATGTTTAATGGAAGACAGCAAGGCCTTGCAGTGAGTAAACCTTGGGGTGGGAGAAAAAGTTGATTCTTAGATACATCGCGATGCGGATGATTCTGAATCAGATTATCTAAATTTTAACTGATAAGGTAATAATAATGTTCCCGGAACACAAAAAGCAGAACTCTCAGAAGTGCATAAGTGCAACACCCAGATAGTCTGTGGTGGTGTTCCACCTGTATTCAACACATTGCGCCACTGCTGAATAAATGGCTGCTGCTGAGTTTCTCTTGCACACTGTGCGAGCACGTTAACACGTTTATACAGTGGGTAACACTTAGTGTGTGTGTGTGTGTGTGTGTGTGTGTGTGTGTGTGTGTGTGTGTGTGTGGAAAGTGAGGTGCCCAGAGATTCTCACTCCTCTACACCTTAAGAGACGCACCGATGCCAGAGCCCGTGGGTTTTAGCCTCCTTGTCAGCGTGTCCACCTCCCTTACCAAAGGTCGCCAGTTCGACTCCACACCGTGCAGTACATACTCGGGGGCAGCCGGTCACACACAGCGTCACTACTATCACACATGCGCAGAAGAAGAACAGACCCTCACGTCTCAAGTGACGTGTCTCTTCTGTAAAACGTCAGTAACAGAGCAGACACATAAAGGGAGAGAGAGAGAGACAGAAATCAGACCTGTTCCAAAAACTTTAATGACAGACGAAGGTTTCAGAGTTTGTGCAAAAACATGATTGACACAACGTGATGTTGTATTTGTCTTTAAACGTGCAACTATTTCAGATAAAAACTCCAGACTTGGTGTGCAAAGGCCTTTAGTCCAAACTAAAACTCTATCCCCTTTTCCATTTCAGGAACATTACAACCTGTAACTTGGAGCTTTCTATAATCTGAACTTTTTCCAACCTGTAAAGCTTTTGTGCCAGGCTAAGGAGTGCGGCACTAGACCAGCTGCCGAACCAGCCCACTGTGATTCTCTCCTGGAGATGCAGAGTCTAGTTAAGAAAAGCCTGCTGGACCCAGAGCAGCGATGTAGCATTAGTTAAACTAGTGATGTACTACCCAACACTGTGCACAGAGTCCTGAGTTTATACAGAGCTGTGAGTAGTCACATGACTGCTGTGTGACAGTTTAATTGCCTGGAAGGCAAAAGGAACAGATGATACCTCTTCGACATTGTCATACACTCTGAAGTTCTTTATCTACTGTACATATGAGCTGGTACCAGCAGTGTATCAGTAACGCCTCATTTCAAAGTCACAGTCGGTTCAGCTCATTAGGGTGCACACCCCAAAGGGGTGAGTCCGATTGGCTTGAAATTTGACACACGTCCAGCTCAGTGTGCTCTACAAAACAGAAAAAAGCCACTTGGACCTGATGGATGTTTGTTTTTTTTTTGCTAATTTGTATAATGTGAAACACAGTAATATGAATAAAATTTCTGGATTTCGACTTTGTCAGCACCAAACTTGGTATACAGCCTTGAGGGACTGAGATACACAGTTCTGTTATAAATCAGCAAGATCTGCTCAAAAAAGTGAACACTATGAATCAAAAGTCTTTGCCAAGGGCGGGACTTAAATTGTTGTTTGTAAATCAAACCATGAGAACATCGAGTGTATAAATATTGAAGTGCTGCAGACACTGTGATGATGGAACAGGGGTGTGACTGGTCTCATTCCTGTGACTTTACTCAGCCTGAAACCTGCTCCGTCCTACCTGCGACTTTAATTGCGGGTAACTGAGCTGCTTCCTTCTGTTGAGAGCAAAAAGGTTTGAACCTGGAATAGGTTGCAACTGTAGTCTTTGTTGAAATGCGCTTCCATTTAAGTTTCTACAAAGTTTCTGTCTGTCTGTGTGTCCCTCAGGAACGGCACCCAGGGGACAGTAAGAACTACAACGAGTGTATCCGCCATGAAACCATGAGGGTGGCTGTGTGTGACATGCTGGAGGGCAAAGTCCCCTGTCCTGAAGCTCTGTGGTGAGACCAACATATATGACTAATCTTTCCTCTCTCCGCTCTGTCCCTGTCCTTCTCATTTCCTTCCTCCTCTTCCTTCACTCTCCTTCCTTCTTTCTGGAGCTGATTGGTGTGTGCATATGTGTTTTTAGGAGTGTGATGGAAAAGTCCTTCCTAGAATACTATGATTTCTACGAGGGAGTCTGCAAAGAGAGACTCCATCTGCAGGGACAGAACATGCAGGTGACTATATTTCTTCATTTTCCGTTCATTTATGCCTTTTAACTTTTTAATTTGTAGCTTAATGTCAGCATGTTGTTAGTGACAATGTAAGGTAATTCAGAGATTAATATTCATGATGCAAAGATTTTCCAATGCGCCATAGGGATGAAATGCAAATGGTCATAGTCATATTTTTTTTTAGTAACCGCTTTTCTAAGTTGTTAGAGTTCAGGGCTTGTTTCTGCTTTATGTTCACAGTCCTGTATGTAGCTGGAAGGAAAAATGCAGTTTATCAACAGACAAAGACTGATCAGCTGTTTGATCTGAGTTTCCTGATTAATATAACTGTTTCTTTAACAGCCCTCTTTCTGAGTGACACACTGTACATGCCCAAACTTTTCTGTCCCTCCACCCAGGACCCATTTGGCGAGAAGCGCGGTCGTTTCGACTACCAGGGCCTGCTGGCTCGCCTCGGCGCCACCCACAGGCGAATACGGGAGAAGAGCCTGGCAGAGGACGACCACAACGACGATTCAGAGTCGGACACCAGCTCCTCGGGAACGGACCCCGACAGCCAGGGCAGCTCTCAGCCCTGACCTCCTGGACAGTTCTGGACTCCAAAGCCAGACCTGGAGCTAAAGACAAAGGGACCTTTTTTTTCGTTTTGTTTGCAGTGGAGGAACAAAATCACAGAAGAAAATGCAACGCCTAAGTTCAAGGCTTTAGTGAGTTCAGGGTTCAGGACTGGATCCAGCTTCTGTTGTATGAATTTTGCTAGTCAAATGCTGGCAAATTTGGCTCGGAGTTGTGTATTTGTTCTACTTTTGTAGCTATAACCAGCTGTCATTTTGATGTCATGTTTGATTCTTAACCTCAAGTTGGTTGCCCAAATGCTTGCTTGATGTTGAGATAAACCAGCCATTGTTGCTTGTGGATATAGAAGGTTAGTTTTATGGCTCAAACCTCAACCTTGTACTGTAGAAGTGGACAGAAGAAGAATATATTGCAACAGACTGTTGTTCCTCTTTGACCCACAAGCCTAAACAGAAATCTAGGCAGTTTTTAATACTCTTGACCTTGAAAAGACTATCTGGTGGGGATCTGCAAGGTGAAGGCCTGGAGCTCACTTTGGCTATGAAGTCCAGGCAGGTTTGGGCCAGACCAAGGGACCTCAGAATGGGGACAGTGGGGTGACCTATTGCAGTGGAAGGTAATAGGGTTTATCAAAGAAGGAACCTTTTTAACAATCTAAGGTAGTTGGAGGAAGGGACACGTCAGCATGGCTTTGCGAGTCACGTGCCTTGTCTCCTACGGTCAGGGTGAAGCTCTTTCAGACTGAACCTCAGCCGCCTCTACAACCAGGCCACATAAAACATCAGCAGCTTGCTATTCTGAAGACATGAGTCCTGTGTATTATACAAAAAAAAAATCCTGCTTAGCTTTCAGTTGAAATAGTGGTGTTGAATTAACAGTAAATCTGTTTATCAGATAAGAAGCTGTTACAGAAATGTCAGTTTCATTGACATCCACCTTTATATCCTATGTTATGTTTTCTCATTGTTGCTGAAACTTACTGGCAGAGTGTAGAGTGCATTGTTTGTTTGGAAACTGCTGTTCGTTGGGTTGCTGGCTGTTGTGATTAACCTGTCAAGATACAAATCAAACCATCCTGTGCTTTAGTTACATCCACCTGGGCTCAGGGGGGGTAATGGAGGCTAGCCAAGCCTGTGTTCACACTGCAAGTCACCCAGTTGCTCTGTTCTGTCTGAGCGTCTACCAAAGGCTTGCATCTCTACAGAGATGTACACAGAAGGCAAAAAGAGCCTTTTTACTACTTCTGTTTTGGTTTCTTGATACTGAAAATACCTAAAATGGCATTTGCTGACCAAGTAGCTTTTGTTGAAAATAAACAAATAAACCCTGTGCTCAACCAGTATTCATTTGTTCTTTCAGATGCATGCTTTTCAGCACTAGATGTCAGTCTGGACACAGATTTGGGTTTGATGTTGACAAAAACATCGGTAAAGAAAATGAGGCAACATCTGAGATCAGGCACCGATTATCTGATAACGGTTTGTTTTGCCCGGGCACACAGCGGCCAAGATTCACTCGTCGGCAGCACAGGACTTTGTGACAGCATTGCTTGCAGTGTGAACACATGAGCGGAGGAAACACTCCACATACCTTATGTAGATTGAAACAGTTACTGGTGTCTGTTATCATTTCACCTGTTCAGACTGGCTGTGAAGAGATTCCTTTCTAGCTTGACTCAGCTGTAAGGCATGGGACAAAATCTAAAGTCCTTGTTCTAGAACTCTGTGAGATCCAGTGGGTGTGTTCGTCCTGGTAGTCTGGTGTAGGTTGTATCCCTCAGCACTGTCAGTGGAAACTGAATTTTATACTAAGAAGACAAACATATAAGGCTAGTCTGATCAAATGTGTATCTTCTAATAAGCTTCTGGTTCACTTTTCAATGCATTATTCACAGGATATGAGGAAGTTATCTCTTCACAGACAGTGAGGG
>JAPMOB010250787.1:0-10205 GCA_029875015.1 Lepomis gibbosus | reverse complement strand
CCTATCGGCCAAACTCGAGGCTTCGAAACGGCGGTCCACAAACCAACGGGTGACGTCACCATGACTACGTCCATTTCTTATATAAAGTCTATGGTACGGACATCGTTAGATCGGTTAGATTCTCCATAATTCAGTCGTTCAGTTCATTTAACGGAAACAACGAGCCCCAAAGTCTAATTCTTATAGATTTACCGGTGTAACCTGCCAGGCACGAGAGGAAAGGGAGAAAAAAGTGTCGCCTCCCGTTACCTTTGAAGCGCTCGTTAAGTCCGAATGTGTCCGTTCCTGATTATTAATCTTCCTTCAGTCTGTAAGTTTCCACCGATCAAAAGAATCAAAACAGCTTTTCAGAAAAATTAATCAAAGTTGTGAATCCTGTCATGTGAAGTCCTTCGCTCTCTGTCTGCTAACTTCTCTCATCATGCAGCCTGTTGTTTTTTTCCTTACGTTGCTGCTTTCAAAATAAAAGCGCATAAGCCGTCTGCCGGAGCTCGATCAAATGAATGACGTGTATTTGAAATTATTGGATAATGTTTAATCAAGTAATATTCTGTTTGAAATAAATAAACTGTTTCATAGCAGCTTATTTCAGTTTTGTGCGAGAGGAATTAAAGGCCTGTCCCGAATAAAAGCCCGGGCTGTTAATCAAAGTTATTTTAAATCTAAACCCTTGAATATTATACAACTCCCAATCCCATTCATATTTGGGCTGATAAGATACATTGCACGATGCCTGCAATGAAGGACGAAAAAAAAACAAAAAACACTGAATTATGTTTTGGAAAGTGAGCAGCAGTTATGCAAAGTGTGTTTGACTTGAAGTTAAACTGCCTCAAACAAAATGCAAAAACTGGTTTTATTTCTGGTTGACTGATTCTGATGCTTTGCCTTGTTTAGGAGGGGAGAGGGAGTGGTTTTGTTTTGTGTGGTGCAGTTCAACGAAATGTTCGAAATAAATAAGAATGTTTAAATGATCTCTTAATTGTTTCCTTATTACTATGTTTATTACATTTAACCCAGGACTCTTGGTTACAGTGCCATTATTTTATGCATCTTAAAGAAACCCGAGACTAAACTATAAAACCACAACCAAAACCTCTGTGTAAGAAAACTTTACACCATACCACTACCTCATGCATGCTGGACACACAGCCGGCCCTGCTCCACCTGTTGCCCCCCCAGACACACCCCAGTTCACTCTTGTGGTTACACACTGTTCTGGCTCTGCCGCTACTCCTGAGGGGGAACGTACTCTCACAGGGGAGTGAGGGTGCAGTGAAGCGTTTTGTCAGTAACCTCAGCGGACTAATTATCCAGCAGCAGAAACACCAAGCCGCAGACAGACAGGAAACTCACCAACCTGGAGTTAGTTATTGACAGTCTCTGGATTTCAGGATGTTCTCACTCTGTTCAGACATTCACCACCGCTGCCGCAGAGAAATTTGAATTGCAAACCAGAGTGACATCCAGCAGCACTGCAGCCTGAGTTTATCAAACTGCTGGTGACTGAAGCTTATTAAAAACAAAAGTAAAACAAACTGTGAGCTGTTATTATTGTACATGTTGTGATGTGAAGGACAACAAGGACAACTGTTTTAGCTGATGGAGCTTCACTTCTAGGTTTCATCTAAAGGACTTTGGATTGACAGTGACAAAGTGAAACGGCTATGCTAGATGCAGCACAAACACAGACAAAAGCCCATGGAAACAGCCTTTGTGAATAAATTATAATGTGAATGAACCATGTAACGTCAGATGTGTAACTGCAACTCTTTTACTGACGTCATCGGGTAAAATTTTCCTGTGCACTGATATTAATCTTTTAATTCTGACCTCTCTCTGTGTGACTTAGTGAAGGAGTTTGCTTTTTATTCATTCAGTAAGTCTGTTAGTTGTTTTTGTTTGTTTTTTTTGCATTTCTAACTTGTTTTATGTTCCTCTCCAGACCTGCACTTGTTTTCAGCAGAAACAAGTTGTGCACACATCATTAACACCTTTTAAAAGTTAATATGATAAGCAACAAACACAAATCCAGCAGTTACAGAGTAACACACGTTGTCTTAAAGTCGTGTTTGTGTCACCTAATCTATTCACTCTCTTTCAGCTTCCTTTTTCGTCTCCAACAACTCTTACCTGGCTCTTTAGCTGCTAAATGCTCCACTATGTCCACCAGACAGTCTGTAACTGTGTCTGTCTGCTGTTTGCTGCTGAGCAGGTCGTGTACAGTGGAGTGTTGGAGCTTTTTCACTGAACAGCTGCCTGGTGCTGCCAAAAACCCCACTGTGAGAGTTGTGTGCGGAAAAACCAAAACTTTGAGCTGAAATTCACTTTAAAGCTCCATAAAGCTGAGGGGAGCTACAGAGTTGGTGATAGTTCATCGCTACCTTTCACAGTACACATTTGATCCATTGTGAATTTTAAAAAGATGACTGCAGCAGCTTTAATGAACTTGTATAGAGACTTTGGGTTCTGCTGCACCAGCTTTACTGTCAGTTTCATATCATGCTGAGTCTCAAGGTGCTTTTATTTTGAAAGGAGTAGGGTTTTTTTGGTGTGTGATTGTCACTTTGAATGAGTCAGCAGGGATTGTTTTTAGTAAAAATAAACCTAGCTTACTAAGCATTATTGCATTATAAGCTTAATGCACCTGCTCTTCTGTCCATCTGCTGATTTGCTCCAGGTGTGGCGAGTCACTCTCTGGACCAACCATGGATCTCATGTTCTGTTGACCAAGGACAGAAGAAACATCGAGATGACCACTTCATCCACTTTGCCTTCTTTCTTTCTCAGGTAAGATTAACTTCCTGTGTATGCAGACTGTTTGACCTGTCACAGCAGGAAAAACTAATGACGTTAAAAACGGCTCGAGTAAGCACTGAGTGACAGCTGTGACAGTGAGCCAGCATGAACAATACTGTGTGCGCATCACAAATCCCTTTACAGGACAGAGGGACCGTCTCATGTTTCCTTGAGATGTCCTTCACGGTGGCGGATTTGGATCAACTTCCAGGTTAAGTGAGGAGCGAGCAAATAAGGGAAGGCAAATATATTTGTTTATCACCAGTCGGCCTCTCCGATGAGGCTCAGGACTCCCACTGACCAATGGTTTCTACGTCACACAAACCTTTGGATTATTATTGCACTTTTTCCTCATACTGTGTCAATACTTTGCACGTTCCATCAATTCAAATACAATTCAAATCAATTTAAATTCAAATCTTTATTGGCATGATTGTGTAACAATATTGTTAAAGCAGCATACATACTACATAAGAACAATCGACCCCATACTTTCATTAAACATGTAATTAAAGTGTAATCAAATCGTATGTGTTTGTTTAAAATTTTAAAAATTAAAATAAAATAAATAAAACAGTAAGCGTTAAAAATTCAAATATATTAAAAAAATCAAATAAATAAATGAAACAGGAATGTGTGCATCTGTGTTAAAAAAAGAAAATATATAAATAATTGAAATAAAATAAATAATTAAAACTAACGCGTGTGTTAAAAAATTAAAATATAGAAAAAAAGTCATCAGTATCAAATGTAAAAACAAAACAATTACTAAAATATCAAATGATCAACATAATAATAATTTGAAAATCAATACTGTTATTTTTCAGTCTGAGGATATCATCATCATCATCATCATTTAAACACTGTGCAGCTCATTTCACCTAGTATATGTGTGTGTGTTGTTGTTGTTTTACATAACGTATATTTCTATTTTGTAGTGCAGTAAGGTAAAGTTTTCCCCATATTGTACCCCACAGGTACAAGTAAGAAAAGGAATCTTATTGATGCCGAAATCATACAACACAATTACACTGTAAATCACAGGCTGTATTATAA
Source organism: Lepomis gibbosus (assembly GCA_029875015.1). Taxonomy (NCBI): domain Eukaryota; kingdom Metazoa; phylum Chordata; class Actinopteri; order Centrarchiformes; family Centrarchidae; genus Lepomis; species Lepomis gibbosus. The sequence continues at coordinate 6,350 of JAPMOB010250787.1, read as the reverse complement.
AGTGTAAGTCCTCATTATTAACTTAACAAGGGCATTGGGATCTACCCTGGACTAGAAACTGAAGCAGCTAAATGGAATTCAGCCATGTTTCATTTTATTATCCACTCCTGTACTATTGCTACCTCCTTTATGTTCTCTAGATGTCCACTTGGTGTCACTGTGATACAAGACATCAGCCACTAACCGGCCAGCCTGGTAGCACACAGCAGCCTTGAACAATACCATTTGAAATATTTGACACCTGAGCTGCAGCACTTTTTAAAAACACACTTCTGATACCTTTTTTCAAGCTTGAAATCCTCCACTTCTCATGTAGTCTGCATGTCTTTTATCTTCGGCTGTGTGGTAACTGGTGTTCATTAATGTCAAATGTCTGTTACCTGGATTCACCTCCCCTCGTGAACACGAGCACTGTGAACGGTGACCTGAATATTCAGCATGCTGAATCCCAGCTTCCCTGCGAAGGAAGGTTTTTGTTTGTCCCCTGGCCGACAGTATAAACGTTGGCTGCTGAGTAGGTGTTGAGGCTCTCAGCTGCAGCCCTAAAATCATCACATCCACATTGAGTCAGCATATCATGAGCTCTATATCACAAATAATGATGGTGCTTCTGATTCTTCTCTTCAATTATTATCTCTAAACTATTAAAAAGCTTCACTGAGCCACACTGTGGCACTGGGTGACATGTTCCTTCATTACCATGAACACAGTTTATTATGACGCTTCCTAAAACTGACTAGGGCACCATGGGGATTAATCCGCCGTTGAAAATTGTCCCTAGCAAATGCACCATTTTCCTCCTGTTTGTCTGCTAAAGACTACAGTCAGCAAACAAAGATTTACATCTTCAGCAGGTAACATTGGGCTTAAATTTCAAAGCCACAGACTGAATAAAGCTCTCTTTACACTACGTGAACCCAGTCGAGAGAGAAACGTGGGGAAATCTTTATTCATGGTTTGCTTGCGTCTACACACCGCCCTATCAGAAAATCACATGGAATCATGCAGTACTAACAGGGTGACATTTTATAGGTGCTCTGTTTAAATAAAGATTAGGGGTTCAAATCGTTGTTGCAGTCTTCAGTCCAGCGAGGAAAAAATGCAGCGCCCTCATTCATTTCACTGAGACCAGTCCGATGGTGTGGAGGACGGATCCTGACAGAGTCGGGAAGAAATACAGAAATAAATAAATGCTCAATAAATAAATAAACATCCGATTAAATGCAAAAAAAAATATCCGTGTATGTAGCTAACTGACAACACTGTAGGGTCAACGCGAACAGAAGACATGGCTGGTAGAATTGCCTTCAAATAGAGATGCTAATCACTTTCCGTTCACTGAAGCACCACCACCGCCACTCCTCATTTGCATAATGAGGCGGAAATGCAAAGAGAAATGTAAAAAGGGGAGTCAAATAAATACCATTGGGGAAAATAAATATGGCAGAAAATGCAAAGGAAGAATAAAACATTCAAAAATATTAAAGCAAACATAAATAAATACATTTAAAAAAGAAATACTTTATAAATAAAGTTGAGGATTATAACGGACAATAAATAAATAAGGTTATTAATACAAAGGCGAGTAAATAAAGAACCTAAAAAATAATAATTTATGTCTCATTGTATAATTTAATTACTGCCCACATTTATTTATTTATTGTATTTTTGTGGATTAATTGGATGTTTATTGATTTACATTTACTCATTTATCTGACGCTTTTATCCAAAGCGACTTACAATTGCCATATATGTGAGAGGTCGCACGCCTCTACAGTAACTAAGGGTTAAGTGTCTTGCTCACAGTGGATTTGAACCCGAGTATCTCAAACCCAAGTCATGTGTCTTTTCAGCATTTATGTGTTTCTGTATTTATAAAAAAAGTCAACCAGGTTCAACTTTTATGCAAAGCAATGCCATCCTGCGAGGAGCTGTGTTGGCTAATCCTGCTGGATTTCTTTGTAACATTAAAGGTTTATATTTCTACTTTTTAACTTTACATTTGTTTTTGTTTTTATCAACCTTCCAGAGTTGTAAAATCCTGACTGTGAGTAACACAAACCATTATGCAGTGTTTTGGCTTCAGATGAACCTTTAATCTGTGACTCAGTCTTCCTGGATAGTATTTCACTGATACCTTGAACAATCACCTTTATTTGGCCACATGCAGTTTCACACACAGTCCAATGCATCTGCCATTTGTCCTCTGCATTTAACCCATCCTAATTAGGAGCACTTATTGTGCATCGCCGGGGAGCAATTAGGGCTTTGGAGCACCTTCGGCAGTGGTCCGTACTGGACCCGAACTGGCACCCTCCGGTGCTCAAGCCGAGTCCCAGATTGAATGATTAACTGATTAATCTGTTATTCAGTCTGGACTCCCTGGATCATTCGTCACACTAACACATCTCGCCTACGCTGTTTTAAGGCAGTGCTGCTTCGCCCTGAATCCCCTCTATTGGCGCCTTAACACATCGTTTGTTTTGGTCAGTGACAGCAAATATATAGCATAACCCCAGACTTATCCTTTCACTTTATGATGGGAAAAAAGTCTTCATTTTGAAAATTTCACACACTTATTTGCAGTTTAGTGTCTGCTGCAGACCTTCTTCTGGTCCTTTTCTCTCCAGCCAGATGATCGGCGTCACACGGCGCCTCCCATCATCTCTGCCGCTCAATAATTCAAGTTAATCAGCACATGATGATGATAATACTAATCGCAGCTCTATCTGCTGCTGCTGATAAGGACTCTCGCTGTAACAAGTCACTGTAAACCAAAAGCCATAATTACATTTTGCAAGCTTTGATTGGCTTTCGTTAATTCCCGACAGCCAATCAGCTTGGCTCCTCTGTCTGGGTTGCTCAACTTGCGTCCATGTTTGATGGTCATTTTAAACCCCCATAATCCTCTCTGAGAGGTCAAACCCGCTGCCTCACGGACCGAAAACACAAAAGGCATCTTTTTTCTCTCCTTTCTGTGCCAGTCTGACAGCTTCAGTGGCGTTTATGCACTTTTCTTCTTATCTGACAGTTTTCAACAGATGTTCTTCCATAATTCCTCCATAAATCGTCCGTCTGCTTCCACGACTTGTCATTATGTTGTGTCATGTGTGATTTTCTAATCCCTCAATACAAACTGGAGCTTCATCATGCTGCTGTGTCTGTGTGTGTGTGTGTGTTGTGGATGGATAAATGTGTTTGTTTACATGTACAGTATGCATATTAAATGTGTGTGTATATCAGCATTAATGCACTTGTGTGCTTGTATTGTGAGTTATAACTATAATTTCTGGCCCGCTATGTTCCTCCCACACAGAGAAGAACATATTTTCAACTCTGTCTTGAAACAGTACTCACATGTCGACATGTGTATTTAAACAGTTATTAGTTGCAGCAGTTGTTTCTCCTGTCCACGCTGGCAGTGAAACTAGAAGCAACATTACTGTTACTGTTCTGCATATGGATATGTGATATTTTATTTTAAGGAGGTCATATTAAGCTCATTATCAGTTCCATCGTTTTATTTAAGAACAGAGCAGGTTTACATGGTTATATTCTTGTCATACTGCACATTGCTGCAGCTCCTCTTTTCAGCCTGTGTTGAGGGCTTCGTTTTAGCTATGGAGTGATACATCTTGTTTCTAAATGATCTTTGTTGGGAGTTGCACATGCACAGTTCCTAGTTAAGGACTACCAGCCAATCAGAAGCAGAGAAGGGCGGGTCAGCGAGAAGCCAGTAAACTGCTCGGGTTCAGCTGTACATGTTGCCGACCAGCTTGGCAACATGGACTGGAGCAAGAGTTTCAGAGTGGTGAGTTATTAATCTGTAACAAAAGGACCTTTCATCCATAAAGTTTTAACCGAGCTCTGTCTCTACATCACAGTAACAACTTTATTTCCACTGACTGCCTGGAGGGCAGCTAGTGTTAGGAAGGGAGAGGAGAGCTGTGTGCTGCAGCTCACTGTTTTTGAGGGCGTGTCGGAGTAGCCGCTCGGCGAGCGTTATATGAGGCGCATTTAGCTTTCATCCGTGTGACGTCACAGCGATGAAAGGGAAGCGGCTGGACTACAAACGAGCTGTTTTCAGTTCAGAGCAGAGTTTTCTGTGGGAGATGGGAACTAACTTTGGCCTTTGCGGGTGGCGGTGGTGCAATGGATAAGACTATGCCTTTGGTGTGAGAGCCGGGTTCAATCCCCCACTGTGACCCATCCACCATTGTGTCCCTGAGCAAGACACTTAACCCCTCCGCTTTGGATAAAAGCGTCAGCTAAATGAATGAAATGAATAACTGGACTTTGGGTTTATAACTCAATAAAGGACAGGGAAAAAGCCAAAAAGCAGAATACCACCACTTTAAAATATATTTTGCATATTTTATATTTTCAGGCTTTCCTACGTTGTACCGCAACTACCGCACAACAGTCTCTCTCTGGAAGTTCTATCTTATCCTATCTTAAGAGATCCCTTCTTAATGTGATTTTAATGTGAGTGATGGGAGATCATAATAACTAAATTATTTCAGTTGGTATCTTCCATAACTATGGAGGATACCAACTGAAATATCTCATCAACTACTGGATGGATTGTCATGACAGTCACGGTCCCTAGAGGATGAATCCTAACAACTTTAATGATCCTCTGGCTCTTCATCGAGTATAAATTTGAATTTGTCCCACACTTGTGGCTTATTGGTTGGTTTATTACCAATAAAAGCAGGTAGAGGGAAACGCACCTTATGTCCTTGATAGAGGTAGCTTAAATGAAAACTATGCAGAGTAACTGAGACACTGATTTTGGCAAGACATGTTGTTCAGGGGGTAAGCGGGCGTCCACTGATCACAGCGTTGGCAGTTTGATTCCCACCTCCTCCTGTCTACCTGTCGAAGTAGGCAAGATCAGTATGTGAATGGGTGAATGAACGGTAAAAACCTCGTACTGTAAAGTGCTTTGGATAACCAACGTTTACACAAATATCAGATAGGAAAGAGCAGGCTGAACTGTGAGAACCAAAGATAGTCAAAGGTACAAAAAGATTAGATTTTGACATGAAACATGTTTATTAAACTTGTCTTTTACATTTGTATTTTGTCTTTCATAACACTTTTTCTCCCTTCATGTCAGACTGTGTTTCCACCAGGATCTCGCCGTCTGATTCAGAGTTAAATTCAACCTCCTGTTACATCACTGGAGAGACGACAGACATCTCTGTGTCTTCTACGATTTCACAGCACCGGGAAAAAGGAAAGGTAGGAGGAGGTTGGTTTGGCTCCATTTATAGCTGCATGCTATATCCGCCCATTTAAAAACCACGGGGAGGCAGGGGTTGTTTTGATTTGAGCGTAGCCGTTATTTCCCCAACAGGCAGACTGTGACGGAAGCTACTAGAAACTGACAGAGCCTGGATTGAGAGGGTGTGAAATGTGTAAGCCTCCTTAAACACCCGGCTACAACACAGATAGAGGAGGGAGACTGGGGGAGGAATAAGGAGTTTCTCCGGGGTGTGCTGTGTTATTTTTAATTGAAAATCCACCTTACATTAATCAGATTCCTTTAGATCTCTCTCCTATGACCCGGGGCTGTTAACTCTGAAGGAAGTAGGACGAAGAAGATGGAAATCAAGAGTGGGGAGATGAAATGTTTAAATACATTTATATTATAATCATTGTTATTAAAGGGATTTGTTGATAAGTAGAAAAAATCATCAGACTTATTTCCAAAATGCTCAGTTTGGAGTTAACCAACAAGCTAACTAATCAAACAGAATGGACGATTCTGCAGTGCTTGATATATGTATCCAGTACCAAAACAACAGGAAGCTGTGTCATTTTTAGAACCCCAGTCTTTCCCTGGCTTCAACTTTATTCTTTAACTTTGTAGTAAAATTGAGACAGTCCTCAGGAAAACAACAAAACAGGTTATCTATGCAGCACAATCCTTATTTGCATTTATTGTGGCAACGGCCTCTAGTGGCCATACATCGGTAGCAAAGGAGGAAGTCAGGTGACAAATTATAAATAGTCCACGTAAGGATGCAGGACGGGGTGGTTAGATGGGTCAAACCCCGGACTTTCACTCAAGGCAAGGCAAGTTTATTTGTACAGCACATTTCAACAGCAAGGCAAATTCAAAGTTTTACATAAAACATAAAAGCAACAGGGAAATATAAAAAAGTTTAAAAGCAACATATAATAAAAGTTACAGTGCAGTGTACAATCAGGGTTAACCTGTTAAGCCCTAGGGTGCTGGGAGGTGTGGGTCACCTAGATAGGCATACCCGAAATAATTCAAGAATGGTTTCACAACTATCAGTGGCTATATGCATAATCTTGGTATCTTTGGATAGGTAAGA
>JAPMOB010250786.1:0-41632 GCA_029875015.1 Lepomis gibbosus | reverse complement strand
GAGCCGGATTGGTGCTTGCAACACGGAGCTGCTACAGCTAATGCCCAGAGCTCCCACGTAGCTAAAATGGCAGTTATGGGTGCATTTACATAAAGAGTGTCTTTGTGCCTCTTAACCGACACAAAATGCAATTAAAATGTCTGTCCAACATGAACAGGGCTCTTACATGACAACACAATGCATTTAGAAACTTAGCTATTGTTTAAATTCACCTAAATAGTGTTTAAGACGGCGAGCTGTAGTCTCGCGCTTTAGTCCCGTGGGAACTCAGTTCGTTGTTGCCGGCCTACAGTGTGAACGTAGCCTGAAATACCCAGCCGCAGCCTGTTCAGAGAGGCAGAAGTATCTGCTGTCGCTCCACCAGACTGCAGAGAAGCTTCTTCCCTCAGGAGACTCCTCAACCCCTCGTCTGCACTCCACCATGAATAAATGACATGGAACTGATCCATCTACCATCTTGGTATAAAATACGGTATGTAAGTAACAGTATATATTGTTTTCTTATCATTATATTCTAATTTTACATATATATGTTCTGTGTGTGTGTGGCATGAAGGTTGCTACAACTTCTTTGTGCAGCCTTGTGTTGTAAATGTATACATGAACCTTGAATCATTTGCATGTATGATACGAATTCAGGGAAATCTATTTAAGATAGCCCAAAGTTTCCCTCTCATCTTATGAGGCACTGACAGTCTTGTAGAAAATAATATAGGGGGGGGAGTGGGGCTTAACCTTGTTTACTTTTTGCAGAATCTAGGCCCTCCCCAGGATTATTTGTATTTTCTTTGAACCCTCCCCTTTGCTAAACAAGACTAAGAGTCTACAACCAGGCAAGAAGCTGTTTAAAGGGGAACTCCACAATTTTACATATTATACAAAGTCCGTATCCAGGTGCTTGGAAGTGGTATGACACTTTTAGTGTCTCCAGAGGGATCTGTGTGGGGAAAAACAGAGGTGCGATTGTGGTCCTCTGCATATGGACTGAAAACAAATGCTTATTTATGACCCAGAGTGCCCAACAAAAAAACTATGTAATCTCTTTTTTATATAACATATCTCACAAGAAAGGGCTGAAATAAAATATAAACTAAAAAAGAACAGAACCTCTCAGTTTTTCAGACAGCGAAAGCACTCCTTTAATTTGCAATACAAAAGCAAAAAACAAGAGAGAGAGATTTAAATGCACCTTAAACATGTGGTGTGTTTAGAAGGGCTGTAAGTGACATTCACGGCCTCAGCATGTCCCACCAGAGCACCAGCATCGCAGACAGTGCTATGACATCGCATTAAGAACAGCAATTTTACCCCATAATACACACTTTAATCAAACTGGTCATAAATAAATAAAACTCAACAAAACTCTCTTTGTTAGTGTTTTCACTGTTCCAGCTCTGGTCTGCTCAGTGTAAACCATTAATTCACCGCTCTCCTCAAAAGGAAGTGCTTCGTCATTCTCTGCCGTTACTCCATTATATCTTTGCATAGCAAAAAGCTGTTTGCTGCTATATTAATGTTCAGAATCCCGTTTAAAAATCAGAGTAATTCAGCAGATTCTCACCCTACTGGAGCTTCGTCAGCAGAATAATTGTAAGCACACTAAAGCTGTATAAACACTGTAGCACATCAGCTTCCTCCCTAAACGGAGCATGTGAAGTTATGACTTAGTCAGGGTGTCCCGGGCAGCGTGTGAGTAATGCCCATCGAGGCGTGACAGATGACCTGTGTATCGATAAGAAGATTAGACTTCACTGATATAATCCAGTTTGTGTAAAAACTGAAATGACCCTTTTCCAAACAGGATCTGTGGGCCGAACGTGCGGCTTGTTTCCCAGAGCACACCGTTTATTAAATAAGCACCACTCCACGTTATGCCAGCTGCTGACAGGATGAAAACACATCTTCATACCCTGCAGCAGCATAAACAGGATTATGGATCATTTAATAATTAGCATTAGCAGAACAAGTATTTCATAAAGGCTAATTCTGTTAACAATGAATTATCAATAACATAACCAGGCTCTTTGTGTCTTCCTCATCACACAGGGGTTCTCTCTAAAACCTCGCAGGCAGAGGCGTCCGGTGAGGAGGATGAATGATAAAGACCGTGAGATGCTTGTGTTTAGAACCGAAAATTAAACATGGGACTATTTCGATCACCTTTTAAATTATTTTTAAGAAAAAAAAAAAAAAGGGCAAACGTTCACTGGTTCCAGCTTCTCAAGCGTGAATAATATCTTCTTTTCGTCATCTTCCATGATAGTAAGCTTAATGTTTTGGGGCTTTAGGCTGTTGGTCAGGCAAAGCAAGACATCTGAAGACGTCGCACTGGGCTCTGATGGGCCCAGACGTTTTATAGACCAAATGATTAATCAATAAAAAACTCTACTTAATAATTAACAATAGAAATAATCATTAGTTGCAGCCGTACTTTGGTTCAGATTGACTGACCGACCCACACACACACACACACACTCATCTCAAGGCTAAGAATGCTGTGTTTATATGTGTTTTGTCATGAAACTGCTAAATTTTGTTGAATTTTGTGCAAGAGGGCATTTTTATTAGCGAGTTGTCTCTGATCAGGAACAGGAGGTAAAAGTATCTATGTACAGTAAGTAATTATTCTAAGGTATTTCTTTTTATTTAACCTTTAATTTAAAAAAAAACATTGAGATAAAACCTCTTTTTCAAGGGCGCCCTGGCCAAGAAAGGGAGCAGAACAGCAAGTCTGACAGTACAAACATAAAACGACACAAAACAATCATTTACCCTTTTACCTATTTACATATGCTACAATTACAACCCACTATCAAAACCAGTACAGATCTTCATTAAGCGGTTAACATTCAAGACAACATGCACATTCTTTTGTTTGACCAGCAGTCCCAAATCTTACAGAGAACAGAGAAAGGCAGCAAATCTTCACATTTGAGAAGCTGGAACAGAGTTTTTTGCATTTCTGCTTGAAAAATGACTGAAACGCTGCTTACTTTTCTATCAGTCATGATATCAGCTCTTGTTTGAATATTATTAGCTGGTTTGGAGTCCCTCTATTCACCTGTGTTTACAGTGAGCATGTTTTATTTATAGTAACATAACTTCAGATATTATGTACCGACCAGCTGTCAGCATCTCAATTATGTCTGTAGACCATAAAAAACCTTCCCCTCATATTACTCTTTACTCTCTGAAGGTTCATCCAGGTCATAGTTATCCAAGGTTCAAATAAAGGGCAAATTTGGTTGAAGATACAAGAAGGAGACTTAGTCAGTTCTGAAATGTCTAGTATGGTTTGATACTCTTAACTCATATTTGCTCAGTGATTTTCGGTGGCATACTGTAGACTTCAAAATCATGTCGGCAGAATGTAATAGTTATTTGTGCATGTAGCCTAAATAGTGAAACTTTTACAACCTTGAACTGTTAACATTTTTAGTGATTATCGCTATTTTAATCAGCACCTGTGACATTATTCTGGTATTTTGGGTTCCTTGCAGCTTTATATTTAGTTAACTTCACAAAATGAGATGTCTTACAACAGAGTCCGTACTGAACACAATAGGTTACCATGCATGAGGAGTAAAAGGTGGGACAAAGACAAAATAAAGTCGGTAAAGAAAATTACCAACATGAAGGGTTTAAATTAATAAAAAAGGTAGAAGCATATTTCCCAAATGAAACAGCTTCAACTAAACTTTTAGCTGGTCCAAGCTGGCTCTCCCTCCCTGCCTCTCACGGTCCAGTGGAGCTGTGAAGACTCACCTGCTGTTTCTCCGTGGGCTCCTTGCTGATGGCGGAGACCTTGGGCGCAGGTGCCCGCTCACACGTGCATCCCTCCAGCAGGTACATCCCGGAGGGCCTCGTGCTCTGGTCGTTCTCGAAGTAGAAGAGCACGTTCTGGTAGAGGGCGAAATACTTCTCGGTCCAGCGGCTGTTCTCGGTGGTCTTCTTGCTCAGGAAGCCGCGCTTGGTGCCCTCTTTACGCGCAACCACCGACAGATACAGAGCGTGGCCCTCATTGTACCGCACGCCCTTCTGCATTTTATGTCCACCCGGATTTTGTTTTGTATTTTGGTGCCAACTTTAAACAGTAACCCGAGGCATCACATCACTGCCATTATTTTAGCAGGAGGACGCCAGAGAGAAAGCGGTTAATGTCTCGGTTTGCAGGGAGAGGTAATCCAGGCTTACCATGGCACAAAAAGTTGGAGAGTCCCCGACGCAGCGCACATCTCACTCACCAGCTCGCCAGAGCAGACGGGGGCTTTAACGTGGGCTTTCCTACAAAGCAGAGCTGCAGAAAACAACAACTCTTCACGACGTTTCCATGCTCCAAACTTTGATGAGGAGTTGACGCGAGCCGACGAGCGTTTTTTTTTTGTATTTATCCGGCCGTTAAAAAACGCTTCAAAACGAGACCGCTGATCGTATCGTCAGCCGCGCGAAACAAAAATAGAAACAGGGAACAGACGGTGAAAACAGAAACACGGCGGAGATCAGCGGTAATCGGCTTTGACACCAACTTAAAGAGACATGTCGCTGCAGCCCGCCGCGCGCTGCTGTCTGCCCTGCCCGCTGCGCAGGAGCGCACGAACCAAGACACGCCCTCTGAGTGCAGGTGCACGGGAGCGCGTGAAGGGGGCTTCGGCGGTGGTGTCACCGCCAGACAGGTGATGCAGTAAATCGGCATATTTAAAGGACGGTGTGGCTGCCCCAGTCTCACTGAACTAATTTCCTCTGTTTCATCACAATTTATTGTTTCTAGATCAAAACCATTCTGACTAAGTTGATCTATTTTTATTTTTTTTTAAATTGTGTTCAATTTGTATATGTATATATTTATGTATATGTACATTAAGGAGAGCCTTATAGTTTTTGGATGAAGTAGTAAAATGCTGAATTAGTAGGCTGTTTGGGGTGAGATGCCCCCCTTCCAGTGTGGTTACTTTTAACCAGCTAGTTGTAGTTTATTTTATCTGTAATTTGCACATATTAAAGTGATTTCATGTGGAAAATGCCTTTTCCCTAAAACATACATTTGAATAAATACAAATCAATTCGTCAACTGTAACTATTAATTTTATGTAATATTATTTTGTGTCAGCTAACAGACATAGAGCTTAGGTGGGGGGGGGGGTCTTACCCCAAGCTTACTAACATAAATATAGTTATTCTGACTATGACTTTAGACAACTTACAGTGTTACAGAAATGTTTTAGAGGACTCTCTCTGCACACACACAGTTGTGTTTCCAACACTTTCGGGGACTTTACACTCAGTCCCTGGAGACTCACCTTAACCATAACCACTATTTGCCTAAACCTCTACATGGATTTTGCTGACACTTTTATCCTAAGCTTACAATTGCTATTTATGTCAGAGGTTGCACGCCTCCGGAGCAACGAGGGGTTAAGTGCCCCCCCCCCCCACNCAAAGACCCACTGAAAGGTGCAAGAAAGCAGAAGTTTCTATTTTTGTAAATTGGTGATATGCTTCAGAAGATGTTGGTGTTTGTTTTTTCAAATTGTCATCGAGCCTGAAAGCACAAACAGATGTTGTAGCACTTTAGTAGACAGCATGTGTGTGTGTGTGTGTGTGTGAACGCATGGAGACAGATGTTGTGTGCGTTTTGTTTTTTTTTGTTGTTGAGCTAAGCTGCCTTTCACTTCTGTTCACATACTGTACATGATGTGGTGGATGATTGGGACAGAGGGGTATTAAACGTCAAGAGACTCCCTGTTACCCTCCACCCACCCATCCCGCTCTATACAGTCATAGACTCAGGTCAAGGTCTGGCTGTGGTCAGGGTCTGAAACATGCAACACTTTGACAGCCTCTGGACATTATGCAACAGACACCACATGAATCTCACAATATCAAAGCACACAATGTAACACACAGATGATGCCAGTGTAATCTGTTAGGCAGCTTAGTATCAGTTTACTGTGATTAACTCTAACTCTGTGTGAACTGTTGACAGTGGTGAAATGTAACTGAGTACATTTACTCAAGTCCCAGACTTAAGTACAAATTTGAGGTCATTGAGTTTCATGCTACTTTATACTTTAACTCATCTCAGGGGGGATTATTGCGCTTCACTACATTTAACTGACAGCTTCAGTTAGTTTACAAATTATAATTTTTACATACAAAACATGTGAAGTGCTTACAAAATACTAGTGTTTTGTTATAATTTATAGGTTTGTTTCTAACCCTGATTGGACACAACAAGCATTGTGCAGGTGTCACTTTGGACTCTGAGTAACGGTAACAGCAAATTTTTACAAACCACACAATCAATCGATAAATAGATTAAAAATTATCAGTAGATTAATCCATGATGAAATAATCAGTAGTTTAAAATGAGCTCCACCTTAAACAGCTACAACAGTAAAATCTAGCTTCTAATGACAGCATACATAACGGTACAATAGTCACATGGGACATTTTCCTGATTACATTTTACTTACATAACATTTTGAATGCAGGACTTTTAATTGCTTTTATAGTGAGGTATTAGTACTTATACTTAAGTAAAGGATCAGAATACTTCCTCCACCGCTGCCTGTCGAGGTTTTATTTGATAGAGTGATAATGTTTCAGCTGAAGCCAGAGTGCGTCTTTCCCGGTTCAAGAGATTTGCTGCCACCCACATCAGCAGGGCTGACGGAGAATAATCAAACCCACGCTGGTGCAGATCGGGACCTGCTGGGATGTTAAAACGGGACTGCCTGGTAGGGGACCGCACGCTAACTCCTAACCTACCTTGATCCTGAAACTCTTCTGCACAGACACAGATGCTCAGATGCAAATGAGGCATGCAGAGAAAAAGAAATGGCCCTACAGCACAGAACAGGTCAACCCAAGAGGAAGATTAGGCCCCATTTAGATGTTTCTTTTCATTTTGACAGTAAAATTATGCTTTTTAATAAGGACTGAGCTGCAACTAACAATTAGCCTATTTTCATTGTTGACTAATCAGTTGATTTTTCAATTAACCAATGAATCGTTTAGTCTGCAAAATGTCTGCAAAAGGTGAAAAATGGACATTAAAACTTCTCATAGACTACAAAGTAACCTTGTCAGAAAGCTTAATTTGTTCAACCAAAAAAAAAAAGAAAAAATTTAATTTACAGTTATATAAACGCATAAAAATAGCAACTCTTCACGTTCCAGCGTTTTTGATATTTAATTATATTAGGGTATTCAAATTGATTAATACTTTAATTGCTTCATCACTCAATAAGATTAATCCCACCTCACACTTTACGTCCAATCACAACGTCCAGTGGCAATGCAGACGTAGTGAGCCTAATGCCATGATTGAGAAGGTGGAGCTAACTGGGATGCTAATTTTGGCTAGCTAAAAACAGGCTCAAAACAAAAAGTACTTACTGGAAAAAATTTACAGCTGTCTTTTAATACAACCCGAATATACAACAAAACATTTTTAGGTGACCAAAATGTTAGTTAAGTTTTATCAACCGAAAACACACTGTGAAAGGCTCAAAGCTCTTAGAGGAAAACACCACCCAAAAACAAGTTCACTGCTAGTTAAATGTGCACAGCGCAGTGGACAGGATTCGCCTTCATCCTGATTGACAGGTCACATGATAGCGCCTTGTCAATCTCAAGGTAGCCATGCCCTAAAGCGTACCCTGGGACTATACGTTTTTTTAATGGAAAGGGGCGGCTGTGGCTCAGGTTGATCAGAAAATCGGCAGTTCACCCGGCTCCTCCAGGCTGCATGTTGACGTGTCCATGGGCAAGATACTGAGCCTTGAATTACCCCCGATGGCTGTTTAATTGTTACTTCTTTCTCTTCTTTTTGAGCACTTAAGCTCAGTGAATGAATGTGTGTGAATAGGTGAATGCAATGTAGTGTAAAAACACTTTGAGTGCTGTACAAATTCACCGCATTTAAATTTACGTCGTGTTGTGTTGGAGAACACTTGAAACTAGAGACTGAGACTAGGACATTAGGAAATCTCATACACTCCTATACAATCGCGCTTCTTTTGCCGCTTGATGCCATGTAAGGTGGGAAGTAAAGGTGAGGAGGCCCTCACTGCTACTTTTATTAAACGTTACCATGATATTGCCCTAAAATTAACCCTACAGAATTTGTCATGTTAAAATAATGAAAAATAGCCAGAATTTAAAAAAAATGCATTGTAAAAACATCAGCATAGGATGAATGTAAACCAAGGTTCAGCAGGTAAAACAGGCTACTGTAAAGTCTTGTTAACCACTGAGGTAGATTAACCTCATCCTGTCGCGTCTTATCACTTCCAAAGCTTTAAAGGCCATATCTGATGTCCACAGGCAAACAGTGGAAATGCTGACAAATGAAAAAGTCTCATTGGAGCTTAATATCATCAGTAGAGTTGCATGGGAGAGGGAGAAACAATCCCTCTGAGGTTAAAGGAGAGGGCAAGGACATGTTGCATCACAGACAGCAGACACACTCACTTTCATCTGTTTTCAGCCTGAAGAGAAAAAAATGGCTCAGCTTGAGCATCGGTACGCTTACAAAGCAGCTGTCATAAACATATACTCTATCATACCATCATTACTGCTCATTCTCCAAGTTGTACAAGTGCTGCGCATTTTTAATTGAGTGGTACATCACTTGAGAATTTTGACAGATTTGTCCATCAAAAGACGGGAAGAGTCAGAATGTCAGAGTGATAAAGGATTTATAACTTGTAAATTATGGCTTCATAATTAATTTATAAATAAGTATATTAATTGTTTATAAGTCTTCAGTGAGAACAATGTTTGGGCTGCCCTATTGTATGTCAAGCTTGACAGACCATCAGGCAACCTAAACCTAAAAGTTCTTCTTTTTAAGGGCCCATATTGTAACCGATCCATACAATCATTTATCAACCATAATAGAGTAATATATTACAACCTAAAAGCTCTCTATACAAAGGTGTCTAATTAGAAAGTGGTGCCATTACTTTAAACACATAGTTTTTGATTATATCTCACATTAAGCTTTGAACAAACTCTTAAGATAGAAACATGCTGAATTTGAAATCAAGTTTTCGGTGGCTTTAAGCAAAATAATAAATTTTCAACAATGACACATTATAATAAAGCGTTTGTGGTGAACGTGTTAGCAAGCTGTTGTGAAAGCCAGCTGCTGCTGCTGAAAACAACGCTGATGAGAGTGATGACACTGAAGCAGTCTAAAACAGTTAAGTTCAGGTCATAAAACCAAAACGAAGAGCTGAAAGTTGATAACAAAGAGCTGAAAGATGAAAACAAAGCTCTGCAGAGCTGAGGGGAGCTGCAGATTCAGTCATAAATCTCTGCGGATTAGTTCCAACAAGCGACACACTTTCACATTACGTGAGTTTTTAGATGAAATGTTTTCAATATTTCAGAATGATGAACCAAACCTGACACTATGCTTAAACTGTTTGATTTCACCGTTGCCCAAAATCGTGCAAATGTGAACAACTGTATTATTTAACTGCTATGAGATACAGATCTGTCAGCGTAGCAACATGAACAGTTTTATTTGATTATGAGCAAGTGACATGGCACAGTGGGTGGTCTTGGGTGGGGCCATAAGAGGCTTTAATAACATTACTGTCATCTGTAGACAAAGCCAGCAAAGGATTATGGAGGATTACTACTACTGTGTGTCTGCACTGTGACTGCTGCACATAAATCACCAAACATTACTGATCATGATCTGCATTGTTTAACTAGTGTTCTCTGCTATTGTGCACAGTGTAAGTCGTAATTTTTTTGTTGCGGTAATTTTAATTAACACATTGTATTCACAGGTGCTTCTGCATGTGCTACATGTGCTGTGATCTGATGCTGTGTTGTGTTTATTTTGGGAGAGCACCTATGTGGAACCAAGCGAATGGCAGCGAGGACCCAGAACTCCTCCACCACACTGTACTTCTTTGGTCTAGTGGTCTGTAAATATAGTTTGGTGATTTATCTGGGTCACTCTACAACAAAACAGAAATATATCTCTGAGCAATGTTGTGTTTGTCTCAAAAATAGTCTATGTCTGTCACAACAAAAGCAGCTTCACAAATTCACAGTGTTTTCCAACCATGTCAGAATGTTTTCTGGTGAGTACGTAGGCGCTGACTTTCCAACACATCCTTGTATCAAAACGACAAAATAGGTCGATTGTCAGTTATCCCAAAACAACATCTACTGTTAGACTGTTTTCCAAAATGACATATACGACCATTCAAAGTACCAGTTCATCTGCATGTCTTATTCCAGGAGCATAAATAAGTAAAAAAAAAACAAAAGTATCCGGTTGGTTCGCAATGTAATGCAAAGACTTTACAAAAAGCACAGGCTCACACATCCAGGCTTGACCTGCAAGTATTTGCACCTGTGGTTAAAGTGCTTAGCTAGAATAATCAAATTATTAATCAGAAAATCCTGTGGTAAATTTTGTCAAGTGGTGGTAGTTTTGTTAGGTTTAGGCAACGAAACCACTCTTGTTTTGTTTTGGAAAAGATCTTGGTTTGGGTAAAAATAAGTACATTACATTAGTTGCCTAAAAAAATTATTTAAATTAAATCTTTTCAATTTCAACCTTCTTCCACACGTAACTCAAACCTCAGTCTCCTGATTGAAAGTCCTGTTTACTTCACTCATCCAGCCTCCCACCACATCCTTACACAGACTTTGTTGCTCTTTTATACTACCTCACCTGATTTCTTCTGCCACTAGAGGTCAGGGCCTAACAAAAAACGCAAATATAGGTCATAAAAAGACGCTGCATAAACCCCAGACAGATGTTTTTCTGGTGAGGACGGGCTTGTCCAGGGATGTCTCATGCTAAGAAGGCAGCCGGCTGCTGCTAATCTATACATCAGGATAAATAGTAAGGGAATGTTGCTCATGCATTATTTTTAAAATCCCTAAACACAAGTGGGGGGCACAACAACACTTTATATTGCATAATAGCTAAATATGCAAATGAATCAATAACGTGCCTAAAATGTATATTTTTATGTTAATAATAGATCACATGAATACTTGTATGTAAAAGGGCTACAGAGTGTTTCGGAGTATTTCAGCTCAATGTTTTGGTTATGGGGGTCCGTGATTCTGTTTTGGTTCACTCTCATGGCAAAAGTCTAATCTGTCTAATCCGAAATGTCATTCTCTTGTACGTGGTCTGGAAGAGCAGTAAGGTTATCGCTTTTTGCTCACACTGGCGGCAGGTGGCAGCAGGGTAGAGATGTCCACACTTGACTGGTTGCCAACACATGCAAATCTCTGATGTACCTATCCAATCCACACTCAGTTTACATATCAGCTAGATAATGTATTCAGATAATAATTGTTTCGATAACAAAGAACAACACCTCTGAGCACTAAAAAACAGAAATTAATATCGTTAGCATGCAATGTAATTTAATGTGCCATGTTCCTGATTATTATTTCAGCATGAAGACAAACAGTCTTGGCCTGTGTTTCTAATGGCAACGTAAGTCTGAGTGGGCGAATTGGTCAATCAGATGCCTTTTATTGTGTAGTCTAACTTTCACAATCAGCAAAATTGATATTACTGTGTTTGCATGAATATTTTATAAATAAACAAATGTCAGTGCTGAAGGGTTTAATGCCATGTAGGCTACTCCTGATGGGCCTAAATGAAAAGCACAATGTCAGTTTTAGACCTGCAATTCAGTTCTCTGCATGATAGTTTCCTATACAAAATCTCCAAATAAAAAACTCAGTTCTTTCCCTAAGAGGGCAATCAAGCAGGTGCCTGGTTAGTCATGATGGCTAAACATACAGCCCCGTGGGTGTCTCCTGTTTCCAGCTGAGTGTACTTGTTCACAGTGGTGATTTCCATCAGAACAGGGCAGACAAAGTGCGGGTAATGGCTGCTTGTTTTGCTGTTCCATACATCACTTTCACTGTATAGAGACATAAAGACCTAACATACATATTATTAACTGCATTTGCTTATTTGACTGTGTTACAAAGCAAATCAGCTTCTTCCAAGAAGCCTTAATGTAAAACAAAATAAAAATATGATCAGAGAATATTACATAGGACATGAGACTTTCACCCAGACTAAACTGGGCAACAAATAAAAGTACTACATTCAAAATGCTACTTAAGTAGAAGTAAAGAAGCATTTCAACAAAATGTACATGAAGTGTCAGCAGTAAAAATACTGGTTGTGCAGTAAAATGTATCCGCTGACCAATCTGATTCTATCTGACATTATTAGATTATTATTAGAGCAGCATTTTACTGTACTGCTCGAGGTAAGCTTTTAATACTTTATACAGCTAGCTAGTTTAACTACTTTATATACAGTTAGCTAGTTTGAACCACTTTATGTAGTCAGCTAGTTTTAACTACTTTATATTAACTTAGCTGCCTCAAAATGACTTAATTTCATTCAGAAGAGTTACATTTGACAGATTATAAAACCAAAATTGTCCAGCTTTTTTATTAACATCATATTTTTTAATGACTGACCAAATGTCTCCATTTCAGTAATCAGGTCAACGTACTTTATATACAGTTTGCTAGTTTGAACCACTTTATGTACAGTTAGCTAGTATGAACTACTTTATATACTTTTATCTAGTTTAAACTTTATATACAGTCAGTCAGACAATTTTAAGTACTTACATAGATAAAGTACTTACAACTGGCTGACTGTATACAGAAGAAGAAACAAAGTAAGTCTGAAGAAACAAAGTAAATCTTTGTTAATCTTTCTGACTTTTACTCTAGTCTTTGCTTTTTTTTGTTGAAATACTGATAATAATTTGAACAAGCATTTAAGTTAAACTATCTTAACAGTATGCACATTAAACATGACAAGGGAACACAACTAGTGTCCTGGCCTACAGCTTTTGCTAAAAAAAAAAAAAGGTGTGTTGATTCAACTATATGGTCCTTTGGAAGCTGTAGGTTGTTGTGTTGGTGAACTGCATTGAGTTACACAGAGAGGAGCTTCTGTTATTTGTCCTATAACCTTAATAACCTTATAAACATCATGCAAGGAGGATTTTATGCAGCACTGTTGTATTATACTGTATTAATTCGGACTAGTTGGATCTAACTGACAAGTGAGAAAGTTACACTAAAGCTAAAGGTCATTGTATATAATGGGAAAACATTGACAAATGCTGACACCTTGTGGTGGAAAAATGAGCTGCCCTGTGCAGATAGTGTTTCTATGGCTACAGAAAAGTGATGGGAACCTGTGTAGTATGATCTGGACAATTAACAGCTGGGTTAGTAATAGTCTGAGCAGATGATACAAAGAAATATGTTTTTTTTTTGTATAGGACAATGCTAATACAGTTTTGCATTTTTAAAGGACTCTATAAAAATCATCTTTTAGGTCACTCACATGATGTAATGTTTGCCATTTTAAGTAAATATAATCTTTTTTCTCTCTTCTTATTCCTTCTTTGGTGGTTTTAGTTTGTGTTTTAATATGTTAAGTTACATTTACAATCAATCAATCAGTCAATCAAAGAATCATTCTCACATTCCCCTAATTTAAGATATGACAATAATTAAACCATGTGCATGCACAAGTACATGCACAGGTTCTTATTCACACTCAGGTACACGCACACACACCCACACAGACACAAAGAACAGTTCCTCTATCACAATTACAACATGTGCCGTCATTCGGCCTCCTTGATGGTTGTCATGGAGATGTCATTGATAAGGTGGACAAAATAATTTTCCTTTCTGTACGTAACTAAAGAAAGTCCTGTGAGGCAGTTTCACATTTAATAGGCCTTTGCTGAATCACACCTCCTTTAATGAAAAGACAAATCAGACACGCTGTGGCGTTGGGTTGCTATAGTGCTTCACCTTGCGCGTTCATCTCCGTCAACCTTTCCTGTTCTCCCTCTCTGCAACTCTCCAGAGCTCCTGCTGCTGCTGCTGCTGCGGTGGTGAGGGATTAACCATTTCTTAGACCTGCCTGATGACAAGCTTGTATGACTCTGTCATCACATACTTTGTCTGAAGAGCAAACACAATCTGAAAAGCCTTGACTGCTGCAGATTCTGTCTCCTCTCACTTACTGCCACACACACACACACACACACATCTCAGCGCTGCCTGGTCAGAGGACGTCAGTCGCAGATCTGCAACAGGGGAGTAAATGTCTGCAAGAGAGGACTAATCCTGACTGAAGGTTGGTAAGTAGCACAGGACATTTATTATCAACATTTCTTCAACTTAATTTTGTCTTATTGGGACGTCTTGACAGAATTTGCACGTATAGATGTAAAGATTTGTTGTGGCTGAACAAGAAATAACAATTTTACATATTGCTTGATGCAGTGTTTAATCATTTCTGACTAACACCTTTTTTCTCCATGAGAGTGTGTTACACAGCTCTAACATGTTCACCATGAACACACTCTGGGCACACTGAGCATATGTGCGCAAACACACATACACACACGCACACACCCAGTGATGGTAGTGGGCTCTTATAGAGGGTGAGTGTTGAGCTGAGCCTGTTCAGGTGAAGTGGAGCTTTTTTCCCTCATTCTACAAAACTGTTAGCTGCCTGCAGACAGTGTGGAAACAATACACTGTAATATACTGTACAATATAAGCATTTCATGTACGTACAGTGCAGTTTGTATTAAGACACTGGGTTTGAAGGGAACCCAAGAGTGAGGACAGTATGAGGATGAAGTGCAGACTTTCATCTTCTTTCAAATGAACAGTGTTTTTGAGGGGCTTTTAATTCAAACATTTTTCTACAATAGAAAAGGTGTAGAGCTGATTCTAGATGTGACATTTGCAATGAAGCTAAAAAAATCTGACTAAATAATTTAGTCTAAATCTTAGGAGTGTTGAAACCAATGGTGGAAAGTAAGTAGCCATACGTACAATTCTGAAATACTTTACTTGAGTATTTCCAATTTCTGCTACCTTCTGCTAGTTCACTACAATTAAGAATTAATATTGTACTTTTTACTGCACTATGTTTATCAGCTATATTTACTTACCAGGTTAAGACTTTAAAGAGCATATAAAATATGATGAATTTAACCTTGTACTAAAAGCGAGTTGAGCCGAGTCGTACCTTGCATCGGAAATCAGGCTTTAGAGACTTTTAATCTAAATGCTAACATGTTCACAATGACAATACTGACAGGCTGATGCTTAGCAGGTATAATAGTTGCCATGTTTCACGTCGGTATTTTAGTCATGTTAATATTTGCTAATAGGTTAGTTAGTTTGATTTGTAGCCAGTACCAAGTACTGGCTAAATAAAAATATTTTACCTTATGGTGGCATCAATAATGATTATTCAGTGGTATAATAAACAACATTTCTCAACATCATATAGTTGATAGTTTTATCATTTTGAATGCAGCACTTTTACTTAAAATGGAGTTTTTGATGGATTGCTATTCTTACTTAAATTATAGAAATTTAAGTAGGGGTGGTGGTGATGGTGCAGTGGATAAGACGCCTGCCTTTGGTGTGAGAGACCCTGGTTCAATCCCTGACTTTGACCCATCCACCAATGTGTCCCTAGGCAAGACACTTAACCCCTAGTTGCTCCAGAGGCGTGCGGTCTCTGACATATACAGCAATTGTAAGTCGCTTTGGATAAAAGTGTCAGCTAAATAAATAAATGTAAGGTAAATGTAGAAAGTTGGGGATCACCAAACTTAATACAATTCATCCTCTGGGGAACATGAAAGTGTGAACTAAATTTCATGGCAATCCATCCAACATTCATTCAAAACCACAACTGCCAAGCGCGCTACAGGAAAAGTCAGGGGATCACCAAAGTCCCTGTCAAGTCTTATTCATCCTCTGGGAACCACGAATGTCTGTATCAGGTTTTGTGCTACTCCATCCAGTAAATGTTGATATATTTCAATGGATCAGTGAAAGACTTGACCATCAAGACAAAAATACACAAGCGTAATATCAGAGAGTTTACAAAGAAACAACCCTCTGGCAACAATAAGAACCCTGTAGAGTTCTGTAAGCGTTTTAATGACTCAGTGATTGACCTGTGCAGCAGTGATGGAAAGATGAAAGCCTCAGCCAAAAAAAGGAACAGCATGATTGAATGCATACCACCTCCACCTCATCTGTCAAACACGGTGCAGGTGGTGTTTTGTCTTGGAAGTGTGTGGCTGCCAGCATAAAGAGCTCAGTTTGGTTCAGTGATGACGTCACTGCTGACGGCAGCAGCAGGATGAGGCAGAAGAAGACAGAAAACATGTTGTCTGCTTATCTCCAATGCTAATGCACGTAAACAGGATACAATCAAGAAGTGAACAAGATACCAAGACTCAAGTGATGTCTGAAGGGCCATAGACCGAAGTCAGTTATTGATTGGAAAGTATTTCCAACCAAATATATGTGTTCTGTAGTTCTGGGAAAGATTTGTGATGATGTCATAGTGATGTCATTATGGTTATTTTCGGCTCGGGCTCGAAGACATCAAATTATCAACAGAAACAACTGTTCAAACTGTGGGTGTGGAAATGGAAAGACATGGATGTTTACCAGGCAGGGAGGGTCTAATTAAAGACACTACTGATTTGCATTATGGGAAATGTAGTATCCAGTGTTCTTTGAGTTAAAAATTAGAAAATCTCGGTCTCTGCTGCATCCATTTTGAATACGGGTGTCACAATTCTCCAGGATTCGATTCGATTTGAAGATTTTTTGTAATGCAATTAAAACACAATATTGCAGATTTGTTGGTTTGTAGGCTATGGTATTGTCAGACTATCAAGTTTTGATTTGTAAAGATCAAAAGATAATTTGATTATTATATTATGAACTTTACCAAAACTATGTGTCCTGCCTTCCTGTCTGTGTCTCTCAGCCTCAGTTCTTCTGGTCCCTAAGACACAAGTAATTTCCTCAGCTGGACACTGCAGTTTGTATCAAACGTTACTGAAACACAATAAAATAGCGCATTTGTTGGGGACTATTTTCAACAGCGGATCAATCCACATTTGGTGCTCGAGTTAGTATTTGTAGCAGCAGGACAGTTTATGTGATTAAGTCAAAATAAACTTCATGGTGATGAACAAACATGTCACACACCGCAACAGTGACGCTCATTGATGTGTTTTTCAAGTTTTTGGACAGCAATGGCTCTGTGGCACAGAGGAAGAAGATACATCATGCTTTGACACGCAAAAATAATAGCAGTTAGTAGGACCAATTCATTGTGGATTTTGATATTGTCATCGGATTTACAGACAAAAAAGAGAAAAATAGAATATCACCAGACATGTCCTGTAACATCATTGTTTCCCTTTAAATCAAATTTGCTGGAGTACAGTTTGGTGGTAAAAACAGAAAGCAGAGTATGGATTTATTACTATGGGGAAACTGGAGCCGATATAGTTGGTACAGTATACATTTATTGGACCCACACAAACACACGACAAGCAACTGCTGCTACTTTGCATACCGTTGCAACAAACAACATAATTTCTCTCCTGTATAGATGTAAATTCTTAACGTGTTTCCGTTTCATGGGCTGTGACTCATACAGGAAAACGTCGTGTTATTGTCTGAGACATTGGTAACTGCCACCTTATCTGGTCTAATAGAGAGAAGCAAGGACAAACAGTACAAAGGCGGATAGAAAGTGGCAGCCTTTGCTGGTGCTGCAGAGGACGAGTGCATTAACAGGAACTGTTGAATGGATCATAAATGTAGATTTAAAATCATCTAATTATTATTATATACTATTAATATGATTATAATTATTATCTACAGTACAACTACTGTAACAAATAGTCACTACTAGTTCAAGCAAGTCTAAAAGGTGTTTTGTTTAGTTCGGCCATGATGATACAGAGAACAGCAAAGGCTCAACAATGTGTTGCAGCATCCCGGAACAAGCCTCCTCTTTACCTGCACCCACATACTCAACACAGCCCACCACAACAAGCTAACACTGTCTGGATAAGATCAGTCTGCTACTTGCATGCAACATGTGACTTGTGCTAGCAAGAGGCCTCTCCTTGCCAGTCATCAAAGCAAATCCAGCAACTGATGGAGACACCAAGTGTATGCTAGCCAGTGACCAGGTTTTACATGGTCATGGAACAAGTCAAAAACATGGCTTCAGTATAGCAAACTAACTACATTCACATTTATTCATTTAGCTGACGCTTTTATCCAAAGCGACTTACAATTTCTATACATGTCAGAGGTCGCACGCCTCTGGAGCAACGAGGGTTAACAATGGTGGACGGAACCCGGGTCTCTCACACCCAAGGCAAGCGTCTTATCCATTGCGCCATCACCACCCACCACTACTGCAGACCAGCTGGCCAGTCAGTCTAAGCAGTCTAATCTAACTAACATGCTGAACTTACTATGGCACCAAACAAGCATCTCAGCTGCCTCGTTCTAGCAAAAAATAAAGCATGCACTTGCTCCAGAAAAAGTTGATATGGGGGCTTGTCTATGATAATTACTTTAATTTTATACTTTTATGTAATTCTCTAAAAGTGTTTTGTTATTTTCAACAGAAACCTCATACTACATCTCCAGAACCGCCAGTTGGGACCAATAGGGATGGAGGGAGAAGGCTGTATTCCCGGGGTGGCTATAGATTCAGGAAACCCCTTGCTAAAAGCAGTCTTCCTTCGTCGCCTGCGACTTACACGGCTGCTCCTGGAAGGAGGTGCTTACATAAACGAGAGTGACAGCCAAGGCCAGACACCCCTGATGGTGGCCTGCAGGACCCAGCATACTGACACCCAGAGCGCCAGCCGGGTCAAGCTAGTCCAGTTTCTTCTGGAGAAAGGAGCGGACCCCAACATCCAGGACAAGGAAGGTCGCTCTGCGCTGATGCATGCCTGCCAGGAGCAGGCAGGCCCTGAGGTGGTGTCTCTGCTCTTGGTCAGTGGAGCGGATATTAGCCTAGAGGATCAGTCAGGGACATCAGCGTTGGTCTACGCAGTCATGGCTGGAGACTGGAAGGTTCTGAAGCTGCTGCTCGACACATGCAAGGCCAAGGGGAAGGAAGTGATCATCATAACGACTGACAAATTCCCATGTGGCAAACTGCAAGCCAAGCAGTACCTGAGCATGCCTCCCCTTGGTCCTCTGGATCAGATGGACACAAAGACATCCGCACCTCCTGCATCTCCCTCTGAAATTCAGCTCATCACGTCCCCCCAGTGCACCTCTTCTTCTTTATGTCCCCCAAAGCCTGTCTTTTCCTTTAAAGAAGCCCAGTCCTGGGGTGTAAGCTCCCATCCGTGTTCCCCATCATGCCCCAAAAGGCTTGGCCAAGTGGCGCCGCACGGATTGCAGCAGCCCCTCCTGAGGTTGAACTCTGAGCCCTGGCTAAAGATCCCAGCATCTCTGCTCACACAGCAGCCTCACGCAGCCTCGTCTTCAGAAAACGGCAAAGACCTCAGCCTAACAGAGGACGTCCCTCTCAAAATTCCCATGAATAGAGATGGGGACAACAGCACAAATTCCTCAACTGACAACTTCAAATGGTATGAAGGACGACTGGCAAGGGATGGCGGTGTAGATGGAGACGTAAAGAATGAATGTGTCAAACATGCAGGACAAAAGATATCCTTACCAGGTCTCCTATCATCCCACTCTGCCTCCCATCCTAACCTCCATTCTGTTAACCTTGGAACAGATTCAATCGCCTCCTCTTCCTCCCTTTCTGATGACAAAAACCTTTGCACTCCGCTTCATCACAGCATGGCCTCGTCAAGCCTCCAGAGCATAATCCAGAGGCGCAAGCTTGGGGAGGACATCTATAGCTCTGATCCCCAGCTAGCTGTAGACATCCAAAATCTCCCAGAGGAGTCCCAGCAGAGAGCACGAGACCTAAGAGAAGGCAAGAAACTAGCTCTCTTACGCTGCTCCAGCACACAGGGCTCCAGGGAGTCACTGTTGACCTCAGGCCCGAGCAGGAGAGTCCTGTCTGGGTATGAGCGCAGAGGGTCTGGAGCCTTCTTGTTGGACCACAACTCCCAGGCCAGGCCTAGATCTTTGCCACCTCTGACCCTCAACTCAACCAACACCCCCATTCTTAACGTTTATAACCTCAGCTCCAGTGCTGCAAGTGGTTTCAGTGAGAAGGAGTCAGGCCACAAAAAATTCCTTCCCTCTGCTCCTCCTGGGCAACCCAAAGAGCTGACCAGGAGGATGCTGCTGAGGAGACACTCGATGCAGACCGATCAGTTCAAGACCACAGGTTAAAATTCAGCCAGGACGGAGGAGACACTTATGTTTTTTAATGTGAACTGTTTTGTCTTGTGATGTTTTGTTCAACGGCAAATCAGAATGACAAGAAAAAGAAACATCCATGTCGATGTAACGTACAAACAGCAGGAACCTTCCCCTGCTTCAGTGTGCGGTGTGTTGTACCTGTGCATGTAGCTTCAGTGTACAGTTTTTATGTGCAAAACGTCCTTAAATCTGGATTTTTGGGCCACTTGGGGCCAGCAGAGCAAGCTGAAAACATCTGACATATTGTCATCTTGTGATGTTCTTTTAACTAATGTGTTAGAAAATTAAAAAATTAAGTTAAAGTTTTGAAAAAATGATCGATCTTGCTCTTCATCTGCTAAATACTCCACTGTGTTCATCAGTTAGTCTGCGTGTCTTTATTCACTTTTGTGCTGGTCAGATATCGTATGTTAATCAAAGCTCTTTTAAAAAAAAAGCAAAACAGGGTGGAGTGCAGAATTTGCAGGTTACGAACCTAAGCAATAAGCTAAGCTATAAAGCAGTGCAGACATGAATGCAACAGCATACTTGATAGTATTGTTGATTATTCTCCGAAGGGTTGTCATTTCATAAGACACTGTCCACATTACCTGTGGTCCTTTGATCCATTGTTAATGTAAAAAATATCAGTTTGTGCAGCTTTAAAGTCACTATGTAGAGAACTTGAAAATTCCTGACATTGGCCCCTCAGTGTTACTATCAAAAAAAGTCACCGACACACACTGCTTCCTTTTTCTACAAACAATGGCCCGATCCCAATGTCCCCCCTAACTCCTGAACCCTCACAGACTTTACTGATATCACTTGGAAAGTGATTGAGTGCAAGAGGCTACAAGGGCTCAAACTGCTGTAAACAAGTACTTTGCCACTTTATAATGTTACCTTGACGACGCTAAAACACGTTGCAAACTTTATTTTAAGCTTTTGCCTGATTTTTAAGTCCTGCAGGCTCTCGCCCTACAGAGTGGAGGAGAGTCAATGTACAGTTGATAAAAATCAATACACTTGTTGGCAAAAACTAAAATAAACAGTTTAATAGTTTAATTAATGAAGTGTGTAATAAGATGGTTGCTTTCCTCTGACTTCATGGCTTTATGCGCCATCTTAAGAAAAATTTGAACAATCTCAATATCAGCGTTGGTGTCGATGTTTACCGTTTTCTTCTTCTTCTCTTAAAATGCAGATTTGTCGTGATTTTTCTCTTGCTTCCGGGCTTCCCTCGGTAACCTCCGTGTTTCACGTCATACCGCTATGAACTTTTGGCAATTCCAACAGTCTGCAGAAATGCGGACTTACGAAAAGGGTCTATAAAGGGCTCAAAATGTCCGAGAACGCGCCTCAAAGTCTGTGAGTCTGTGAGGGTGGAAGTTGGGATTGGGCCAAAACCTTCAGAATGATTTGAAAGATGCTACAATCATTTAAAATTTCTACACATAGTGGCTTTAAATCAACAGTGTTTGAGTGTTGGAATTGTCTTCACACTCACTATTTGCTCAAGGAGTCCCAAATGTGTGTGTCTTTGCAAAGCCATTGTTGGCCACAACGCTTACTGTGTAAGAAAAGCAACAAATAATTGTCTATTACATAAATTTATTATAATAAAAGGGTATAACAAGTCACTGTAAAAGGTACATCACTATGCATTAAACACGCATAATCATTTGAAAGAGTCTGTTTGTTCAACCATCTGTTAAGAAACACACTGTAACACACATGAACTTACACAAACTGCTAAAAACATCAGTTTCCCACATACTGTACATACATGATAAAAATGAGAATTAAAGACACTAAAAAAAAAAAAAAACACATGTTGAGCCACTTTAGCAAGAGCCATTTAAAAACAAAATGGGGTTGTGTATACATTTATATTCACTTTACAATCTAGTGGCTCCCTGACAATTTCAGATCACAGTAGGCAAAATATATACACATAACAGAATCTACGGCAGGTGACGAAAACATAATATAAACAGTGGCATAATACAGGACAGAACATTTGTTTCCTGTGCCTACAGGGACAAACAACTTTTAGAATGTTTCACAAGCTACCAGCTGCGCCCCCCACCCCAAAAAAACAGCTTAAACCAGATTGAGTCCTTTCTGAGACGTATTTGGACAGGCGTAATATCCTCATTGAGTTGTTCAGGCCTTGCGGTCGTAATCGCTGACCCTCTTCTTGATGTGGTTCAGCTTGTGCTTCAGATATTTACACCTGCTCTTCTTCATCTGATAATCTGAAGTCTGAAAGAGAAGGAGAAAAAAGAGACACGTAATATGAGTTATAGGATCATGCTATAAAATAAATGTAATGAATTTATTACATTGCAGTAGATGAATGAAATGATCCCACACACCTTTTTCATGTCCTTTATCCTGTTGTACTCATCCAAAGCATCCTGTTAAAGAAAACGTCAACAATTCGTCAGGCACATTTCAAAATAGTAAACGATTTATTTTGTCTCCCTCACTTCAGTCTAAAAACAGTTGGACCACTGAAGAATTGGAGGCTAGAAAGCTATCAACACAACACTGACTTTTCCTAGTAAAGTTAATTTCCTGAAACCTGTTATCAAACGAAAATATCTGGCTCTTTAGCTGCTAAATGATCCACTATGTTCACCATCTTGTCTGTAGCCGTGTCTTTCTGCTTATTTGCTTTCTGAGCAGGACGTGTACGGCGACTTTTTAAACAGCTTTTTATCTGAAAACAAGCCTGCTGCTGGAAAGCAGACTAGAGCAGTGAAAACTTTTAAACAACCAAAAAAAAGTGAAATTAAAAGATGCTAAAACTGCGAAGTTGGTGATCATTCTCTGAGAGTTTGTCACACAAAAACTCCTTTCACATCACGCATTTAATCCCCTATTAATATGAAAAAGAAAACTACATTTCTGCTGTAGGTTCCACAATCTATCCATCAATATCTTTCAAACTGAACTGACAGAGAGAAACATAGTAGTTGTTGCCTATAAGGGGATT
The DNA here is from genome assembly GCA_029875015.1 of Lepomis gibbosus. Classification (NCBI taxonomy): domain Eukaryota; kingdom Metazoa; phylum Chordata; class Actinopteri; order Centrarchiformes; family Centrarchidae; genus Lepomis; species Lepomis gibbosus. The sequence goes on along the minus strand of JAPMOB010250786.1, from coordinate 18,381 downwards.
GAACAAATAAATATCAGTTACAGTGAGCTCTCACCTGGTACGCCGGGCTGCCCTCCTGCAGTTCATCCAGCTCTCTGTCCACGTCTGACAGTTTCTTATTGATGGCGTCCAGCTCCGCCTGCATCTCCTTGTACTCCTGGTGCTCGCGGTCAAATTCACGCTTGTAGTTGGTGCGTTCCTGCTCATTTGTAATGGGAGGGAATTCACTGAAGGTGAACACAAGGGAAAAGAGAGAGAAGACAGAGGGGTGAATTTAAAAGACAGGAAAAAAACATCAGTAATCTTCGAAGACCCCAGGTTCAGCTGGGAGTGTTAGAAAGTAAGTATATTCACTCAAGTACTGTACTTATATACAATTTTAATGTACTTGAGTATTTCCATTTTGTGCTCCTTTACACTTTGACTCCACGACATTTCAAAGTAACATTTTGAACTCCTCACTCCCTTATATTTACCTGATAGCTTGAGTTACTTTGTAGATTCAAATTTTGCAAAGTGCAAACACCTTAAAAATCTTTATCTTATCAATTAATTTCTGTCTGTTAAGTCCTAAAAGCCTTTTTTCCCCACAACTTTTGCCAAATTTCAGTGAGGTAATTATTTTAACCTGTTTTAATATGTTTGCACTAGTTTTATGAATTGTCTAGAATAAGGCGACATTTTATTTGATTCTAAAGCAGAGAGCCCTGTTTTCTTTTAAGAATCTCACTTTCATCTGAGAAAAAGGTTTTCTGTTGGAAACAGGTTGAAATACTTTGTAGTGCAAAACACTATATGAACATTGAATGTGTCAAAATTGATGTGTGGTACTTTTTACTTTTGATACTTAAGTACTTTTAAAACCAGGTACTTTTTTACTTTTACTTTAATAGTATTATACTGCATGACTTCTACTTTCACTTGAGTAACATTTTTCGTATCTGTACTTTAACCTAAGAAGGAAAATTTCTTCCAACACTGCATACATACAAGAATCCATGTCAATATTATACACCGACAGCATTAATATGTATTAAAGCTGCAACAATTTGTTGATCAAATGATTAGTTGATGTAGTTTAAATCGTCGTTTTTCACTATTTTAATCCAGTTCAGATCAGCTCTTAGGGCTGATTTGGGCTGCAAATAACAATTTTTTCCATTGCTGAATAATCTGTCAATTATTTTCTCGATAAATTGGTTAGATCAAAGATTTTCAATTTACTGATTTCTCTTAAAAAATTGCTCAAACCTGTTAATCGATTATCCAAATAGTTGACAATTTATATAATAGTAAACAACTAACTGATTATTCGATTAATCGTTGCAGCTCCATCCCTGATCAGTTAAAATTAAAATGCTGCTTAAGTGTTAATGCATAGGTGATAACTATATGTTGCATATTAAAGCAAGAAAAGTAATACTTCTGTTCTTCTATTTAAGTAAAACTTTACTTTAACATGTAATGGACTGACTGACACTGCGGTAAAAGTAAAGGATCTGAATACTTGGACTTGTGAGTTGGACTCCTGTACATCAGCACCTCCAATGAGGGTCTTTAATTTCTTCCTACCTGTCAAAGTCGTCGTCGTCCAGCTCGTCTCCAGAGGAGTTATAGTCAGTCTCGAAGTCTTGTCCATCAGCGCGGCGTGGCCGGCCTGCGCGTCTCTTCTTGGGCTTTCCAGTCGAGCTAGACACATCTGAGGTTGGGCTGTAGGGAGTCCCATTTTGCAAAGACCGATTCTCTTCCACTGAAGGCCTGTGGGACAAAGAGCAGTATGCATAATGTTAGACCCATTATAATAACAATATAAAAAACACTCTAAGCAGGCTTTTTGACCTAAAATATCAAAACCATAACTCAATTTTGTACACAAATCCTGTCATTTCTCATTGCCCGCAGCATGTGGTCATTGAAAAATCACAGACATTCAGTATTGTTCACCGAATCAGCACAGGTTGAGCTCAATTAGCACAAAACTACCTAGGTGGAAACACTGTTAAACAAACCAATCAGAAGCTTCAATAGGTCGATTAAAAGGGCCGGAGTCAGCTCATTCAGTTTTGGAAAAACGGATCCAGAACAATCTGAAGGGGTTAGAGGACACCAGAGAGGAGGAGGAGAAGGAGGAGGAGCAGTATGGAGAGGAGAAAGAGGTGACGGAAGAGGAACAGTAGGAATTAGAGGAGGAGATGGGATAAGTGGAAGAGGATGAGTAGGAGTAAGCAGAGCAGGAGCAGGAGTAGTAAAAAGGAGGACATAGAGGGAGGAGGAGGAGATGGAAAACGAGGTGAAGGACGAGAATCTCTGGCCTGTCCCAGACCGAAGACAGGATGCTGGGGCAGAATAATTAGTTTTTCGGTGTGCTGCACTGTACAGTACACACACTGCAAAAACTGAGCTCTCACAAACAAGAAAAAAAGCATTAACATTGGGGGAAAATTACTTAAAATAAGCAAAACTATCTGCTAACAGAACGACAATATTTCACTTGCTACTTAAGCTCAAAAAAAAATTGAAATAAGTGAAATTAAATAAAATAAGTGAAAAAAACACCTGGTAAGAAGAAATATCTTAAGATAATTCATCTTACTAAGATGTGCAAATGTTTAAATTTGTTATTTCTTTTGTTGTGTTTATCATGTGAAAAAAGGTTTTTGAGGGGGAGAATCACAAGCAACATAACTTATAACCAGTTTTGTAGTATTGTTTAAAATTGATCTCAACAGTGTGTAACACTCTGGGTCAGTGTGTGTGTTTCTGAGGGCAAAGTTTGTTTTTTAAGCACGGTTGAATGGTTTTGACTGGAGAGCTTCATTTTTGACCTGAAAATAGGAAGTTTGGGGAAATGGGTGAGAAGTTGTGGATTTGTGTTAAGAGTTTTGAGAATTTTTTTTCAAGAAATGTGTTAAAGCAATTGAGAAAAACTGCCAAAAAACAAACAAACAAAACAAAAAAAACAACAACAGTAACACAGAAATAATGTAACTGTAATCTAAGTAATAGTTTGAAGTAACTACATTACATGGATTGCAGATATGAGTCCCTTAAGGCAAAATAGCGTCTGCAAATCTAATAAACTGTTACACATATGTTTTACTTATGAGACGTAGGAGGAAGTAAAATGCAGCCATTTTGATTTGTGATCTCATCTTGGATGAGTCAACAGGACAACAATGACTTCTTGCAGACATGTCCCTTTTCATGTTCCCTAATCAGCACGAAAGTATTTCACTTAGTTTCACTGTTCAGAGAACCTCATTCTGCTTAAAAGCCATGTACTTATAAAAACATAACTTGTTTCTGCTGCCCTCAAGTGGCCAAAAAAATTAATTATTACAAGGAAAATGTTAAAGGTTGATCCAATTGCTTTTTGTTTCTGAGATCTTCCTGGAGGTGTCTCATTCCTGTCCACATCAGGTTCTCATTTTCCATATTGCCTTGTGTGGATATTCAAAGAGGAGTTTCGTGAACATGCTGCAGACATAAACCCCAGGTCTAAAGGCCTATTTGTACTCCATCGAGTCATCGTGAGCATTTATACTTGTGCGTTGGTGTTTGCGTTGATCCACAATTAAACCGTCAAAACGCTAATTGGCTGTTGGGTTTTTTTGTTCCACTGTGTTGAGTTTCTTTGCAGCTGTTTTGAGTTTATTACAGTGTTGCTGTTGGTGTAGGCTGCTACAGACAATGGCGACTGAAACTGAGTGGATGATGTTTGAGCTGGAGCTGATTGATGGTGAACTGCAGTTATTTTTAGGGAAATTATAAAAAAGTATGAACGTGAGAAGCCGTTGGAGGAGATGGTATGTACGACCCTTAAAGCTATTGAGGCAGAAGGAGGAGGACAAGCCATGTACAGCTCTCTCCCTATATTTCCCATTGCACATAAAACAACACCGGCCTTTTGTCAGAGCAGATGTTTCTGGCTCAGCATACTCACTGTGGGGTGATGCTGTAGGGAGGTTTGTCATAGTTGCTCTCGTCATCCAGGTAACTCCTGGAGCCCCTCAGCTTCTCAGGGTAGTCTGACATTGGGAGTGCGTCAGGGGCCGTGGACACATTGTTCACCTTTTGGGGGAGAAATTCACACACACATTAGCAACCACAGGCTAATACTTGTCCTCTTGGGTCTTAGTTTTTTATTGTGATTCACTGTAACTTATGATGCTGTGAATTAAGAAGATAATTTCCCACTGCTACATTCATACAAGAAAACGTGTCTATATTATACCCCGACAGCATTAATGTATTAAAGCTGCAACGATTTATCGAATAAATGATATTTTGATGGACAAAAAAGTATTTTCATTAGTTTAATCGTCTTTTTTTCACTATTTTAATCCATTCTAACAGTTCAAATCAGCTCTTAGGGCTAATTAGGGCTGCAGGTAACAATTATTTCCATTGCTGATTAATCTGTCAATTATTTTCTCGATATATCGATTAGCTGTTTGGTCTATAAAATGTCGATCAGTCTTAAACGACGTTCTCAAAAGTCTTGTCCACAAACCAGATTTTCAGTTTACTGTCATAGAAAAAGTACGGAACATATTCACATTAAAGAAGCTGGATTGATATGATTTCTCTTAAAAAATTACTCAAACCAATAGTTGATCATTAATTTAATAGTCAACAAGTAACTGATTATTCAAATAAAATCTTTTTTCACTATTTCCTGACATTTAAAAGACCAAATGATTAACCGTTTATGAAAATAATCATTAATTGGAGCTCTACCACAAGAAATATAATCCCTATCCAAAACAGAGATGCACCAAAATCAAGCTATTTAAAATAATCCAAGAAACTAAACAGGGCTTTTACCAGCGACAGTTTGATGGGTGTCTCCCTCAAACAAACTCCCTGGATCTTTACCAACTCTGGTATGAAAAGCCTGCATGGACTTGTCCTCTGAAAATATGCGACATTGCTCAGCTACACCCTGCTGAGCACCTCCAAAACAACAGTCAGTGTGCGTGCTGCAGGTCGCTACAGACACACTGCCTCAGCTGCACAAGCTATAGGGAAATAAATGCCTCTGGCTGCCAGTATCGTGTTGCTAACAGTGGAGTTTATATGTTAACTGTACCAGTCCGACCTGTTCTTTCAGGTCGTTGCTCTGCGGTGAACTGCAGGGACTTTGCTGCGCTGAATATCATCGCTGCTTTCAACTATCCATGAAATGACTCACCTACTCGTCGCTACTTACTAGGGGGGCATGTCAAAGGTTGAGAGCGGTTCTTCTGAAAATAGCTTAGAAAAGCATGATTCACCATAAAATGTAAATACTGAAGTTTGAATGTACTGACAGCAGTGAGATTGAAACTGTCATCCGTGTAGGGCCACACCTTGAAACCAAGCATATTGCTCCACACCTCCCCTCCCCCGCCGACGAACAGGTGACTGCCACCAAACTGGTTTAACCGCTTCAGCTGACACAAACACTGCGCTTCATTAGAGCTTTCAGGCTCAGCTCTGATAGCCTCTTTTGATTTTAGTGTCACGTTTAGAGCTGAAATAGTTAACCATTCAGGGCTGCAACTGATGATTGTTTTCATTATCAATTAATAAAATTGTCTATAAAATGGCATAAAATGTTCTGTTATAAATTAACATCTTCGTCTTTGTCCAAAACTCCAAAGATATTCACTTTACCATCATGTTTGACAAAGACAAACTTTAATTTAACTTCACATGTGAGAAGCTGTGAACAGCACAAATAATGATTATTCAATTTTTAACATAGTTAAGTGTAATTTTCTGTTGTTTGATCCACAAATTGTAGCAGGTCTATAACTGTTTAAGCCAATTATCAAGCCAAAATGATAAATATTTCCTGGTGAAAGTGGCTCTCTTCTCTTCAAACATGTAGCATCCTGTCCATCCAGGATTTGTTGCATTTCTCTTTTGTTTTAATACTGCAATTTTAAAGGATTTGAATCTATTCCATGTCTTAACAGTATTAGCCGTCATTATTATTATTACTATTTATTCATTGACCGTCTGTCATATACTGTCACATATTGTACATATTGTACATATTTCCACACTCCTGTTTATATTTTTAGATTTCTATACGTTCTACTTGCCCACTCTTCATTATTATTATTTATATTTCTGTTGTTGGTACAGCAACTGTAACAACAATTTCTCCATTTGGGAACAGAAACTGAACATCTTTGGGTTTTGGACAGACAAGCAATGTGAAGAGATCTCCTTGGGCTTTAGGAACTTGTGAGGCATATTTTTTTATATTTTTGTCACATTTTATAGACGATTAATTGATCAAGAAAACAACGCATATGAATTCTTAATGAAAATAATTGTCTATAAAACGTTTCACAGTCAAAAAATCCCTAAAAAATTCAGAACATAAAAACAGAGGAAAAGCAGAAAATCCTCAAGATAAAGATGCACAAGTTGATCGTTTTTAGTATTGTTGCTTGAAATACGCCTAAAAACAATTATTTTTCTGCTGTTCGACTAATCAATTAGAACGGCTAACTGTTTCAAGCTCTAGCAGGTTGAATAATTCAAACAATGCACTGCCACTCACCCATGCCTCTACATCTTGAGGCGGCTCCGGCTCCTCAAAGGTCTTCACTTTCTTCCACAAAATGTTGCTCTTGCCAAACTCTTGGATTTTCTGGCGAGTCTTCAGCGCGAAGACGAGCATGATGATGAGGGCGGCGGCGACCAGGAAGGCCAACACTGCAGCGATGGCCTGAAATGAGACATACAACAGTTACAAACAGAACAAATCCTCCTGCGCAGACAGAAGGCCACAGGAAAATAAGGCAAGGAAGACCAGGAAGTCAAAAGGGTGTGTTCACCTCTTGTGGCTCCACGACACAGTAGTGGTAAAGATACTGATTGATGAACACTCCTGAAAGCTGTGGTTGTTGGTACTGTGCACAAAGACCTGTAATCTGGGCACCGTAGACCGATCCATAGGACTGAGCCATGGGGTTCACTGCCATCAAGTATACAATGGCGGCAATAAGCATTAGGAATGCTAGGATGGCGCTGGTGATCAACACTCCCAGGTAGAACTTCCTGCTGTATGACAGGCTCTGGTGAGACACGACGATGATGAAGACGGCCAGGGAAAAGATGAAGCAAATGGCTGCCATGGCAATGATGAACCCTTTGGCTTTAGCGGGGTCGTTGTAGTTTCCTCCGAGTGTCCCGTAGCCGTAGTTGTTTCCAGCTCCATACATAGAGCCGCCACCAAAGCTGTTGTACCCCATTCCGTAGACTCCCCCAGATCCGGCCCCAAAGCTATCCATGACTCCCTGAGAGTCCCAGGCCAGCGTGGAGGCAACGCAAGCAAATATACCCACGGCCATAATGAGGATCATGACGCACATGATTTTGATGATGCCCGGCGGAGACGCCCAGCGGTAGAAATGCTGGAACTCGTCGTCTGGGTAGTAGGAATAGGCCGGTTGGGAAGGGGTTTTACTGTAAAGAGAGTAACAAGACAGAAACAACATAGCATTAAATAAAAAAAAACAGCAAAGTATGGCCATAAGGATTTGAAATTTGAATTGAAATATTTTACTTTGAAAACCATCGGTTGGAATCATTTTAAAAAGTTGTGCAATTTCATTTTATGTGGGTTTTTTTGGTCAGTCCCAGAACCAATTTAAAAAAAACAAAAAACAAACTATATTCAACTTGCTCAAAGTCAACTGGTCATTTCCATGACTAAAAACATCAGTAAAACAAAACAAAAAACAAAATTAAAGTTGCTAAAATGGATTTGCTGGGTGAAATTTAGACACCAAAATTTAAGGGAGGGAAATTCATTAAATTGAAGTCAAGCATAAAGTCATGTAGGTGGGTTTCAAAGTAATTTTCAACATAAAAAAAATCACTAATGGTCACATTTCACGTAATTTAAACCAAGCTCAAACTCTTTCTTTGTTTCCATATACAGTCTGTATATTGATATAAATAAAATACAACAACAAGAAGGTTTGCTGCAGTGAAAGAGACTCACTATTCCCCATCTGACTCATAGGGAGGTGGACTCCCATTGGGCCTGGAAGACATACTGCTGGATCCACTGGGTGCTGCTTGGTGAAATGAACCTGGAAGAGGATTTATACTGTTAGGACAGATTTAATTAGCAACACATTTTATTCAGAAGTGATAATTCGGCCTGTAGAATACGACATAAATTGCTCGTCACAGTTACGTCACAGATTATTTGCCTTTTTTATTTTAATTCCTTGAACGTGTACACATACCTGGCAATAAAGCTGAATTTTGCTTTAGAAATAATTTAAAGGATGAATCCATAATAAAAAAAAGGTTTGGAACAACAAATGATTAGTCGTTTCAAGTTTAATATAAATTCATACTACAGCCATAATAACGTCCTGTGTTATTTTTACTGGTTCTTCAAAGCCAGTCTCGGCCGTCGTGAATCAGGTGAAACTGAAACATCTCTTAACTTTACATTCGTGTCATCGGAGCTATAAAACCACAAACACTCCTGTTTAATCCAAATAAATCGGCCTAATAATCTCGCAGTTTGCTCACAATTTTCGCATTGATCTTTACAACACAGGAGAGCTGCTGTTAAGGAGATAATGGATTTGACCCACACACCTTTCTTTGTTGTATAGGCAGGTAAGAAGTGTTAGGGATTTATAACAAAGTACAGTTGGGCTTCTCCTAACATTACAGAGTTCGGTCTAGACCTGCTCTTTTATGAAAAGCGCTGTAAGATAACTGTTGTTGTGATTTGGCGCTATATAAATAAAAGTGAATAGAATTGAAAAGCCTCTTATGCTAATCTCTCAGACGGAAGTCGAGACACTCACCTGTTGCTCCGCAGGTGTCTTCCTCTCTCTGCTCCAGCAGAACTGTTTCAACTGAAACTGCTGCTGCAGATAAAAACAATCCAGACCTCGCCCAGGTGAGCTCCGCTCTCGGCCAATTAAGCCCCGCCCCTTTGAAGGCGTCACATTACCAAACAACACAGGAAGTTCTCACTGTCTTCAAGGAAATAATAAATAATGATTCATGGATATTATTGAACTTTAATGTGTTGTTATATCTTAAAAGGACTTATAATAACAATTGTATGGAATCCCGATCTGACAAAATGTAGTAGCTGTTTAAATAAGTCAAAAATAGTTATTTTCTTAATGAAGAGCTGCTAGATATTGTTATTTTTCTTTTAATTTAAAAAGCGATATATACAGTATATTCAATGCAGGGACAAAAACATATAACCCATAAATAATTCCTAGATATTATTGAACTTTAATGTGTTTTTACATCTCAGAGCAACTTATCATACATATGGAATCCCAAGACAGACAAAATGCAAAAACTGATCAGACAAAATATAACTGAAGATAAAACATATATCAATAATATTGTTAAATTTATCAATTTATATCTATTAGATGGTATAAAATTCTCCATGCAGAAGTCAAATCAAAAGCACCTCCTTGAGCCCATATAATTAAATTGGAGTGTAAGAAGAAACACATACATTTAAATTTACATTTACTCATTTGGCAGCTTTTATCCAAAGCGACTTACATTTGAGGAACACCGTACAAGCATCAACAGAGCATCCAATACAGCACAAGATCTACAACTGACAATACATATTAATAAAAGTCTTAGAGAGGTTCAGACGAGGGGGCCAGCCTTCCTCCATCCAGATATGAGTGACAGTCTTTGATCCGCGCCGAGATGGTGGGTTGTCTGGCGGGGAGGACAGAAAGAGTTACTTCTCTTGCCGAACTCTTGGATTATCTGGCAAGTCTTCAGTGCGAAGACGAGCATAATGATGAGAGTGGCGACGACCAGGAAGGCCAACACTGCAGCGATGGCCTGAAATGAGACATACAACAGTTACCAAAAAAAACAAATCCTCCTGCGCAGACAGAAGGCCACGGGGAAATGAGAAAGGAAGACAAAAGTGCACTTTCACGGCCATGATGAGGACCATGACGCAGATGATTTTGATGATGCCTGGCGGAGACGCCCAGCGGTAGAATGCTGGAACTCGTTTCGGTAGTAGGAATAGGCTGGTTGGGAAGGGGCTTTACTGTAAATAGATTAAGAAGGCCATAAGGATTTGAAATTTTTACTTTGAAAACCATTGGTCTGTATAAACAAGATCAAAATTATTTTTAAAAGTTGTGCAATTTCAAAAACTTTTTTTTTATTGATTATTTTTGTACATACAGACAGAAAAATTCAAGCGACCAGTTTCTCAAAGTGAATTGATCATTTCTAGAGCTAAATTTAATTTAAATTCAAATTTGAACATCTGGGCAAAGCTGAACTTAATCATTCGAGTCAAACAGACCTCGATCAGAGAAAGAAAAGGTCAGATGAGAAACTAAAAAACATTTTCTCTCTGAATCTGTCAACTTGAAAAAAATGATAAAAATAAAACTCAAAATAAGTTTTTAAACTTTAAAACTTAAAATTACTTTATGGAAATTTCAGGTTGGGAAATTTTAACCACATCATTTCATGTAGATGGGTTTCAAAGTAATTTTCCACAGAAAGAATTCACTAATGCTCACACTTCACATAATTTAAACAAAACTCAAACTCTTGCGGCTTTACTTTGCTTCCATATCGAGTGAGTCTGTATATTGAAATGAATATACAACAACGAGAAGGTTTGCTGCATTGAAAGAGACTCACTTTTCCACATCTGACTCATAGGGAGGTGAACTCCCATTGTGTTCGGAGGACATTACTGCTGGACCCACTGGATGCTGTTTGGTGAAATGAACCTGGAAGAGGATTTATACTGTCAGGACAGGTTTACTCAGTAATAAATATTTTCTCAGAAGTGATAATTCGGTTTGTAGAATAAGATAAAAATCACTGATTGATTGCCATTTCTGCTTGAAAAATTACTTAAATGATGAATCCATAATAAAAATATGTTGCAGATTATTTTTCTGTCGAACATCAGATCGATTAGTCGTTTCAGGTTTAATATAAATTCATACCACAACCATCCCAACATCCTGTGTTATTTTAAAAGCCAATTCTTAAATGCCATCTCAGCTGCTGTGAATCAGCTCAAACTGAAAAATCTCTTCACTTTACATTCGTGTCATCGGAGCTAAAAAAAACACCAATACTCCTGGCTCATCCAAATAAATAAAAATAAAAAAATCCACCCTTTTCACACACTTTAGCCTAACCTGTATCTTTGAAACAGCAGAACTATAAAAGGAAGTTTTGTCTTCGCCTCTGTCGCCTAGTGCTTGCTGTTTGTGGGAACTTGGTTTCTGTAAATAATATCACAGAATGTGGTCTAGAGCTGCTCTTTTTTGAGCGCTGTGAGATAAGTGTTGTGCTTTGGCGCTATATAAATTAAATTAAATTGAACTGAAGCTGCTTTTAAGGAGATAATTTAAATTAATAATTTAACCTATAATAACAACACACCTTTCTTTTTTAGGGATTTAAAAGTACAGAAGCCTCTTGTGCTAATCTCTCAGACGGAACATGACAAACTCACCTGTTGCTCCGCAGGTTTCTTCTCTCTGCTCCACCAGAACTGTTGCACCTGAAACTGCTGCTGCAGATAAAAACAATCTAGAACCCGCCCAGGTGAGCTCCACTTTCAGCCCCCGCAGCTATTAAAGGTCTCACATAACCGAACAACACAGTTCTCAGTGTCTTCAAGGAAAAGGAAAAAGGTATTCAGTAAATGCCAGAAGGTGCAAACAATGTTTGGTTGATGTAAATGTAGAAGACAGCAGTTGTTATTTTTTCTCTTTATTAAAATGCAGGGCTACAGAATTTACTATACACAAAGCAGGGAAATTGACAAAAATAATCCTATAATATCTCACAAATAGGTTAATTCAGAGATGTTACTGTCCTGCATCTCAGGAGGACTTATCATTAAGTATGTATGGAATGCCAAGACTGACTAAATGTAATAGCTGATTTGACAAATCAAAAATTTAACTGAATATAAAAATCTATCAATAATATTGTTAATTCAATTATTATACAGAGTCCAGGAGGAGTGTTGGAGAAAAAACTATTTACACTTCAATTCAGCGTAACCTACACTCTCATTGTGGATAAATTTTATTCTTGAACTGAGATATGTGGATAAACTTCTGCTTGTTGAACTCTGGATGTCATCCAGTTCATAAACAGTGTATGATATCTATAATCTATAATATGGTATTAAATCTAGAGCTTAAATCCTGCATGCAAATGTTTTTGTTCTTTTTCTTCACTGCGCCTCCTGGGCCCCGTTTCAGAAAGCAAACTAAAAACACTGTGAGCTACATTACTGCAGTGATCGCTGTTTAAACTAAACTGATCAATGAACAGTAATCTTTCATATTGTAGTTGCACTAATTGGAATATTAGATGTCTGTGGTGCAGCTGAAACAAATAAATGTAGTTTTGTTTTGATTCTGAAACAGGTTTAATAAAGAAATTGGAGTGAAAAAATTAAATAAATAAATAGCTTTATACTTTTCCTTTTACCTCCAATTGGCTGACAAATTAAAACTTCAACGATTTTACTCTCCCATTTTCTAGCTTTTTTTTTTTTTTTAAACGCTCTCATTTAAACTTTTTCAAAAAATATTTATAGATATATCCAGTTCTATTTTTAACTTGTCTAATATCCTTTTACTACATTTTGTTAGTTTCGGGGCTCCACACTTTGGGTTACAGACAAAATAATGGAATTGACTGATGGAAAAGAAAGAGGCTTTAAAAAGTATTTTCATATCAAACGCTGCGGTACCAGTTTAATATTAGGTGAATGTTATATTTATTTAAAGGACTGCAACAAAAAATATTTTCATTACAAATTCATAAGGTGATTATTTTCTCTATTAAAATGTTATTAGAAAAATACAGATCACAAATACAAATAAAAGCAACATATTTAAGTAGCTTGTTGTTGCTTGCTAAAAAAGTTCAAAATCTAAACAGTTTACTTTGATACAAGACAAAGAAAAGCAGCAAATCTTCACATTCGAAAGGCATTTCAAAATAAAAAAAACCTCTGTGCTTTTCATAATGATTAATTCTGTGTGTCAGCTATAAAAAAAGAACTGCTGGTTTCAGCTCAACTTTAGTTTTTTTTTTTTAATTCAGCTTTATTCTGCTGAGTCTTACATAGCATCCCTGTGTTTCTTATTCCCTTTTCCAGTAAAACAAAACTGTGCCTGCATGCTCATGCTGCTGAATAAAGGAAAGTCACACCAGATTATCAGTACATAAGCAGAACTGTATTGAGGACAGAAAATCACCAATTTATCACATCAATGATGAAAAATATGGAGATTTACAATCATTTTAATATCACTTCCATTCAATAAAGAGGTCCAATGTGTAAAGAGGTACAAAGATACAATGGAGGCACTTAGGATCTTTAAGTGACTATAAAGTACAAAACTTTTAATCTAGGAAATGGTAGAACCAAGTGTTACAATATGCACAACATACAACATTTAAAAGTCTTCTATAGGACATGCATTTTTTCAGATCGGGAAATTTATCAAAAAGTTATATATATATATAAAAAAAGAGTGCAATTAAAACAATTCAAATAAGTGTCACAGCAGTTAAAGAAACATGCTAGATGAAGCTTTGTCAGGACAAGATGTGGTTTATGTTTTTCAGGCAGTATGGTAGTTGTTAAATTCGTGGAGACTGACAAACATGAAGGCTGACAGAAAGGTAATCGGGCGGACTTTGAGTGGATGTAAAGAGAGATAGAAATAATGCATCTTTTCTTTTCTCCCACTGATCACACGAAAACATTCACATCAGATATCCAGTGTCGTTTGAGAAATTAAGGAGAAAAGCCTCAGCTACAATCATAGTCACAGTATCACACACACATACAGTATATTGAGCTCTTTGCAGATTACAATTTTAAAGCAGTAGTTCAACATTTTGGGAAATGTGCTCACTCCTTGCACAGAGCTAGATGAGAAGATACCACTGTCAGATTTTTAAGTTAAATATGAAGCCAGGAGACAGTTAGCTTAGCAAAAGCTAGCCTGGCTCTGTCACCACCATCTTTAAAGTATTTAAAATAATAAAAGTAGCTCCACCTTTACCATCTGCAACATTAAGACATCAATAATTATAAAACAAAAATATAAGGGCCATTCTGATTGAGTAGTTTTACTTTTGGTACTTTAAGTAAAAGATCCATGTACTTTTTCACTGTTTCACCACTGAAGCTAAAAAAAACATCAATTAGCTCTTTTGTTGGGGGTTATGTGTCGGACTATTTCTATTTTTAAGAAAAACAGTCCTGCATATAAGCCCCACTAAAAATGCAAATTGTCATGTTTACACTAAAACAAGACATCAGTAAATTTGGGCATTTAAGAGGTGCTCGCTGGCTGACTTTGTTTTCGTTGGAGAGAGCCAATGCTAGCCGTTTGCCTCTTGCTTAAGCTAACTGGTTACTGAACGAAGCTTTGTAGTTATCCAAAGGAAATGAGCGTGGTATTGATTTTATCATCTAACTCTCCACCAGAAAGAGTATTTTCCAGAATGTTGAATGAATGCTTTAAGTATAACACCTTCTACCCCTTTGGTTCTACATGTGGGCTTTGATAAACACAGACATGCTGATAGATGTTTGCTCCCAGACAACTGCTGAACAGAAAAAACAAAAACCCAAAACAGGCTGTGTTCTTGACAGGGTTTAACCCTCTTTTTAAATGTCATTTTCACCCCCAGTACTGCTCATCTGTCAGCATTACCTCTATGTTTGAGGTTACATTAGCGACGCCTCAGAGGTTTAGCTGTATCCGTCGTTCCACTCCATGACTTTATTATATTCTTGGATCTTCTGTTTGATATGCGACAGCTTGTTCTTCAGATACTCACAGCGCTCCTTCTTCTCGAGGAAACTAGGGTCCTGTAGGTGGTAAAGAAGAAACACAGATGGGAAAAAAATTAAGGTTAAATTCTAGTCACTTTAATGATTGTTTACTTTATTATTTCAACTGTTCAGGAGCAGTTTCTCATTACTATTATACTTTGGGGATAACGTTGGTGATATTCCAACCCCTTCTCATCCCAGGCCGTCACTTGGTCAAGACCCCTTGGCGTCATTTTTTAACATGCTGGCTACCCTTTAGTCCCGTTTTTCCATGTGTACGGTCCTGATGTCAAGTTAGCAAGAATAAATCTGCAACGTACGGCTACACTTTCAGAATAAAGCTAGTAGTTAACGTCTAACGTTTGTTAGGTTTAGGCACCAAAACTACTTGGTTAGGTTTGGGAGGAAATCATGGTTTGGGTTAAAATAACTATTTTACTTGTGTGACTTAAATTACGCAGGTAAAGTAACGCAACTTCAATATCTTAACTAAAAACAATCCGCGTTGTTTGGCCTCACATCCATGACGACAAGGACGGGCCTACAGGTAACAGAGGAGCGTAGACGAAGGCCCCACACTACTCTGTATTAGTTTACAAACGGAGATTTAAAATGAATACGATCAGAGTTGATCTTCATCTAAACGACTAAAAACACACAATCTAGTTCACGCACACTGAGCATGCGTGTGCCAGTGTAAACATGGAGTAGAAGGCCTCTTCCGTAGTTACAGAAGATTTGGCAAAAGAATAAATAAATAACGACGAAGATGCATTGTGCATGCACCAATAATGAGCTGTTACTGAATGTAACACGGCACTGTGGCGCCAGAAAACAAATCAGGAGTCGTCACAAAGTAAACGGTAACATGCACAGTAGCCTACAAGTGTAGGCAGATGAGTGTTATTTGCATGGTACATAATATTTTAAATTTAAAATTTAAAAATACGATGTCAAAAACTCTGTCAGTAGCTTCATGTTTCTACTTTGAACTAATAAGACCCAATCAGAGAGCCGAGCGTGAGCGTCTGCGTCATCATTTCTAAAGTCCTCCGTTTTAGCCCGTCTTCACTAAAACGCCCTCCGGAGTTTTGAAACGCAAAACGGGGTCAGCAGTGTTTCCAAAAGCGTTTCCAAACTTCCTGTTTTCACGTCACGTTTTAATATCGCCTCAGATCGCTTGGAACCTCGACGGAGGTGATACGAAAAAAAAAAAAAAAAAAAGTACCTGGAAGCAGGTACAGTTCCAACTTTTCCACGATGGAAAACCAAACAAAGGCGAGTCGAGCTGGTACTGTGAAGTGGTACAGGGGCTTTAGTCTCTCCCACTCCTTGTCACTATCTCACTCACTCCCTCACAGACCTGCTTGCTGTTTTGTTGTATGTTTTGTATGATTTGTTTTATTGGCTTTATTTCCGTTTTGCTTACATTAGTTAACAGTAATTTACTTGCTGAAGTTGTTGATCACTGATCTATGCTTGAGTTAAATAAATCCTAATATAATTTTAAGAAGTTGTTGCCTGCGATTATTTGTGTAAAATGTTGTAGTAAGAGTTACCTATAGGTGCACAAACCCATTTAGATTGATCATATTTGGTTATTGGTCCCTGATTCCAGAGTGGTGCCCCGTATTTAGTAATTATAATTAATAATCTTTAAATATTCAAATTTGTATTAATAATACTAGAATATATTTGACATTCAGCTAAACCTGACCTCATGTTGAAAACCCCAACAATGTTGACTTTTTGTTTCACCCACCTCCTGGCTGAGTCTGGTTTCTGACCCCCCAATCCAGCTCCTTACATGGACCTTTCTGTTATTTATAATGGACCTACTTTTCGTGTTGAACAAAGTGTTAGTACCAGACGCCAAAGTATGTGACAAAGAGTAGGAATATGATGCCCTGGGGATGGGCTGGTAGGTTTTTTTTGTTTGTTTTTTTATTGTCAACAAATCACATGAAGAGACTGAAACAAACAAGTGCTGTCTGTGATCCAAAGCCTTATATCTCCTCTTCCTTTATCCCATAGAGCTCCATTAAAAACCCCATCAGTGAGCCTTAATGCTACATGTTCCGTCATCACCGTGAACTCACACAAATACCAAATACTCACTCGAGCTCCACATGTGGATTCATCCACAGCTTTTGATTAATTTTTTAGCCTTTAAAAAAATCTAACTATATATTTGTGAGCTGTTTCTAAAGACTTTGTTTCAGAGCTTAGAGTCACAGGTAGGGTAGGGAATTGAAAAACTATTAAGACAGACGGGCCAACACATTTTTGGTTTTTGATTATTTCATGGTATTTGCTGACAATAAGAAAAATATAAAACACCATCAGGCCTGTCCTTTAATCTATTCCAGTATTAAGGTGTGGAACATTCGCCTTACAATGCTGACAATGCTGTTGATGTAAATGTTTATAGATAAACTGAACCTTATATACAAAACACAGTGTATACAAAACATCAACAAGACAAAAGGCTCACGTTTTTCTTCCTCTGGTATTCCTGAAGAATTCTGTTAATGCGCTCAACCTCCTGTAAAAAGAAAAAGATATTGGTTTACACGTATGTTGAGTGAAATACAGTACAAGCCTTATACATGTATGGAAATTAGGTGCAATGATGCTGATGAACATCATTCTGAATATATCAGAGAAGGAATTTGAGGGTGGAGGGGAAGTTCAGCGGGAACAGGAAGTGTAAACAGAGGAAGCTACATGATGGGGAAATGAGGCTTATTTTTTACAACAAAAACACACGGTGCAATTTTCCAGACATGCAGTCAGTCTCTGACCGAAATGCTTCCTCAGCACTCACATAAAACCAAGCACTTAAAGAATGTGTCCTTGTGTGAAATGTGGTTTGCTGCAGAAATGAAACTTTTGTATATCAATGGAAAGCACAGTCCAATGAGCTGTGACACACCAGACCACAGAACTTCTTCATCAGCTTTTTAATTTTTTAATGTTTTTTTTGTTAACGTCTGACAGCTTCTAAACGATGGCAAAAACACATCTGGATTCAGCACCAACACACCGTGAGAAGTGTGTGTTTATTAGTCTGCATCTTTTACTATGCTGATTGTACACATTGTGTCTTGTTTACTTGGGACACAAAGCTGTTGATTCAGGAAGCCATTTGGGCCATTCTGTGTGCCAAAATGAAATCATGAAACCATGGCAATGCGTTCAGGTTTCGCTGTGGTGGCAGTCGGTGGGGGTGTTTCTTTAAATAGCAGGCATATCTGAAAACCAACAGTTAAAAATACAAATACAAAATCTGACCTCACAATCAATACGTGCACACATATTAAATTAAATGGCTTTCATGCAGCTATAATTTAGTCCAGCAGGTAGATACAGTATCTCCCAAAAGTGAGTAATCCCCTCACATTGTTGTAAATTTTTGATCAAATCTTTTCATATAACACTGAAGAAATGACACTTTGCTACAATGTAAAGTAGTGAGTGTACAGCTTGTGTAACAGTGTAAATTTGCTGTCCCC